>JAQBSW010000293.1:0-228534 GCA_029291075.1 Eudiplozoon nipponicum
TTTATAAACACATGATTTGTATTGAATCGACACAAAACAATGGCCTTTGGTATGACTCGATAATGAGCTAGACGCCATGGTTATTGTTTCTCGTGAGGAGTGAATTTTCCAATTATTTTTCAAAACGAAGGCTTCTGAAACATAACTACAGGAACTGCCTGTATCAACGAGAGCATGACAATTTATGTTATTGACTTCTAGATTTATTACACATTTGGTGAGACAATCAGGAGCAGCAGCTAATACAGTTGCAGATATGGTAGGATGAAGCGTCGAAACCACTGGGCGGTGATTCTTAGAGCGGCATACCTTTTGAAAATGTCCTTTGTTTCCACAACTTTTACAGAAAGCGTTTCTGGCCGGACATTTCCATCTTAAATGATAATCGTACCCACAAAAGTCACATTTTTGTTTAACAGTAGCAACAAGATTATCTGTAGATTTATCGGAGGTTGATGAAGGACAGAGTGGCTGAACCGTTGCAGTGTGTGCAGAATTCAAACAGTTTTGATATGATAATGATTGCTTTTCCGCCATTTTGAGACCACGTGCTTGATCAAAAGCCGCTTGAAAATTAAGTGAGTTGTGTTCTATGAGACGTTGTCTGATTGAATTGGACTGGATTCCATTAATGAAGGCATCGCGCAGAGCATCGTCTCGATTCTCCTCGGCCGTAGTTGGTTTGAAATTGCACCCCCTAGCTAAGGATTTCAGAATCTGAACAAATTGATCCAATGTTTGTCCATTTTCTTGTTTAGTAGTCGCGAGTATATGACGAACAAAGACTTCATTTTTCGGTCTGACATAGAGATTCATTAGAGTTTTGATAGCATTATCATACGTATCACAGTCAACGATGTGTTCATATACGTTAGGAGAGACGTAGGAAATAAGAGTGTCTAATTTATCCGGATTCATGGATCCGACTGATTTCAGGAGACCACAGAATGTACGATACCAATGATTCCATTGTTTTGCTGCATCTGGTGCACTAGGTTCAACATCAAATCTTTCTGGTCTGAATTAGGCGTTCCATGATTGGGTTATATGATGAATAAATTGTTCTGAATCACAGTAACAAGCACAGCAAACGGGCAGAGTGAGTCGAAAAATCAGAAGAAAGAGTTGCCTAAAATATTAGGCTTTATTCATCATATAATGCAGATATACATGCTAAAAGACAAAGCAAAACATGTTAGTATACGAACGGTGTGAATATAAATGTCTGTACAAATAAACAATCATATCACCTAAGCTACTTAACTTCCATTGTTTTGGCTGCGTTAATTCATTCCATAATGAGTATTTCTCCAATCTGGTGCTGTCGTTGTGTATAACTTGCGACGGTGTAATTGGGCCGTTGTAAAACGTAGAATGTGGCCGATCTGGCGCAGTTACTAGTGTTAGTTCATTTACAAAGGAGGAGCACTTATTAGAAAATATGATAATACGTTTGTGGACTTCAGCGTTGCTTTGGTTAACGTTTTCCAGCAGCACTTACCAGAACAAGATGAGAATATACTTGATAGCGATTATGAGCATCAATTATGAAAGCCGGAAAGGAATTGACTACCAAATTAGCATTTGCAGCCCACACAGAACTATGAACTTTATGATTATAGGACAGTGAAACAAATGTATGCTTGCTTTAAGCCGTTCATTGTAAGTAGTAGTAGTAGTAGTAGTATTAACGGACTGAAAGTTGCAATTACAGATGGATTGCAAACATAAGCTTAAAGGCGATGTGAAATATTTTAAAGAAATAAATTGGCGCGATACACGGTATTGCATAATTATCGGATCAAAATTATGCCTAACTCAAAATTGCTTCGAGTGCCTTTATTTAGCGGCTACTTTTCTTTCCTTTTCCAGTTTACTTCATCAGTTAAAAGCTCATTATATAACTAAAGATTAACAAAAATGCCAATGTGAACACTTCGTTTAAACTGCTGTATTTTTGGTTATAACTGGCTGATCTCGTCGAAGCCATTGGCGTTTCACCGGATAGGCGCACGTCGCGTATGTGCTGGTTTGTGTGTGTCCGTAACTGGTAGGTATCCAGTTAAATATAATTCCATACACGTGTACATTTATCTGAGTGAAACAAAATTACATTCATGGCAATGTTCTCACTGCACGTCTGAGACTTATTATTTCACACTGAATATGTGAAATGGCGTAATGAACGGTGGCCATTGTAATGAGGAGTAAATGACAAGTCAATACAAATTCGACAATAGTAATATCATGCCAGGCTAAGTGATTAAAACTTTAGTAAGATTAACAGCTTAATTAAGATATTAAGTGAAATAAATTAAGACAATGAACCACCTAAGGAATGGGCTTTGTAAGGAAAGTGGATAGATATTAGATAAAAGTGAATTTGTAAGTCTAAACTCAATAGAGGCTCTGAGTTAATATATGCAAAAAGACAAGGATTAAAGGATTAAGGTGTTAAGTATGGCACTGAAAGTAATTGATTAAGCAAACGTAAATGAATAAGCCCTTTACTAATGTAGTCTTAATCCAATATTAGAACTTAGTTCCCGATTCCGATTCGTTGAATCGTAATTTTTAACCATTAGTTAATGATGGGTGCCAAATGGAACCTAGAGATCTTTCTACCGCTGTTCCATTCGTAATCTAATCTCATGATTTAATTTCAATAGCCTTCTTAATCAATATCGGAATTCGGTTACGTCTTTATATATATATATATATATATATATATATATATATATATATATATATATATATATATATATATATGCGTCTTTAATCATTCCAGTTAATTGTGTCCAGTCATTACTAAATGACAGGCAAGATCGAATCTAGTAAAATGTCCATACATTCATGCAGTTCCGTTTTCTTCACTTCCTACCTTGATTGGACGTGTTGATTTATGAATATACAAGAAATTTCACACACATGATGTTTCATTTTTTCCCTTTGATTAGAAGGTTTATCTCCTAGAGTAAGGGACCGAATTAAAACGATTCTTACCTTACATTCCAACGCTATAGTGTTTAGATTTTCTCCTTAGTTTGGAGTCTTTATTGACTTGAACTATTAATATTGGACTTATAGTAATTATCCTCATTCCGTATAATGCTCTTGTTAGGCAGCTGTCTTAATTTTCTCGTCTGACCTTCATTTAATTTACTTCATATTATAATTAAGCGTTTTATTTAACTAACCTTTTGATAATGTATCATAGCATCATTTCGGTCTATCTTGTCAACTCGTTTTACTGGAGGCATGAACCGAGAAAGATGTTATTTTTATTAGAAAAAGAGTCTACATTTAATAGCTACTGCCAATTGAAATGAAAAATGGCGTAGTGAAGGCGCTGCGTACAAGGACATAGCGTGTTTGTTCGCCAGACTGTTTGCAGACTGAATTAAATTCTGTGCGTAATGTTCTTATCATTAATGATTACCCACTACATTTTATAGATACGTATAATCCTGACGACATAATAGAATCCGCTGTGAATTTTTGTACCGTTAATAAGAAACCTGTGCATACTCTCTTATACTATAACTGTGAGGAAGCAATGAAGCGCATAGGAGATAGATTGAGCTCCGGTTTGGCTTTTAAACATATTTTGCACCTGACTTAGTTACGAAAAACATCCACCACCAGACCTGCTCTACCCGGTGTGAAAGATAAGATTCCATTAAAATCGGCATCTAACGTTAACTATAATTGGAATCGTTCCTGTGGACAATAATATGTAGGCAAATGCAGTTCTAGATTGAATCCACGTTTGTCGGAGCACATACCGATCTTGTTGGTGCAAAATAAGATTAGCATTGCACATTCGTATGCAACTAAATATTTTTTCCTGTGAAAATTTCCGCGTGTCAACAAAGCGGTTTGCAATTTTTGTAAAAGCTAAGTGTGTTGGTATGCTTTCCTATTTTGAATTTATTGCAATAAATCGACGTTGTCTAGAATTAGGCAAGCAAAAACAATTAGATCGTGCACTGGCACTACAATGGGGCCTTTACAGCCCCATATAAAACTGTGCTCAGTTACGTGTCCCATTTTGTCAACATTTCGGATTAACATATATTTTTATGTAACGTTTTAAATGTGGACTGTTTTTCTATCCAAAAATAAATTCGACTTAGGTTCATATCTCCAGTAAATTCAGTTGACGTGATCGAGCGAAAGCGCTACTGTTTAACTTTTAATGTATTTTCCAAATTCGTATCTGGTAATAAGTTTAAGAAGAATGAATTAATCGAAATTTCACATTTGAATTATTCGTTAATTTTTATTTCTAAGGTGAGATATGGTCTGATGAAGATACCTGGATAGGGGCATCTAAAATTATCCGATGAAGTGGGAGATTCTCATTTCATTCGTAGAAAGGACTACCTCCATGCGTTCATTATGATCCACATCAATTGTGAAAAAAAGTACATTTTTGCCTGGTGCCATTCATGTGAATTTTAGTTAGTGAGATTACTGAGTGCACGATATCAGCATAAATAAGCTTCTGACTTTAAGATTACTGATATAACTTTGGCGTGATTCCTAACATTCAGAAGATTTACTTCGGTAGCCTGGCGAGTAGGATTTGGCCAAACTAAAACAGTCAGCGTTTCTCGGTTAGATGCGATGGAAATGTGACATGGAAGAGAGGCCCTAGGTAACATCCCCGTGCGGCTAACTTCGTGTTAGGCGATGAAGTGAACCTACGAAGTTGTAACAAGCTGGACATCAGAGCTCTTACATTTTATGAAGTGATGTAGACTTGTGAATGCCTTATGGACTAAAACCACCGAAGTCGTCGGCCTTCTTTCTGATATTTTGAAATTTGTGGCGCAGAGGTTCAGATGAATCTACACAAGTTCATTACTGCAAAGTGAATTTGTATTCCATCCAAAATGCATTGGAGAGTGCCGTTGTGAGGCCAATGTGTTCTAGATGGTACATTTATACATCCGCTACCGCGGTGCTGTACTACTTGGAATTCTTTAACTGAAGTTTACGAAAGTGAAGTAAACACCAATCCCAATGTATTTAACCAGACGCCGCAATGCGTATATATATATATGGAAGAGCAGTACGTTATAGCTCATATTAGATCCCTTTGAGCCTCAATTCAAAACGTGACACATCAGTTTAAAACCACACCTCAGTGACGTAAAGAAATCCGACTTTTTCATATGGAGACTTTTGATTTGATGCTCTGAGAAACGCACAAGTGTTTCAAGAGTATTTTCATAATTTGCTTGATGCTTTGGTATGCCTGTAACTCACGGCTTGACTCAATGCATCCTTCGATACTAGATGACCGAATTTGTTAACGACTGGTATTAGCGTTTGCATTTATTTTTATTTATACATATCTGATCTGCAAATGTGTATGTATGCATGCATGTGTGTATGAATGTGCATATTTGTATGTATGCAGGCATAGAATGTTTCGACCTGTTGCACGGTGGAACTAATTAGTCAGCGCGATGATGGCGGCATAAACCTCCTTTGGTCTACCAGAATGGGGGGACCAAGTATACACCATAGTTCCTGGTTGGAAGCCCTTGCCCGATTTTGCATCGAACCGAGGTCAATTACAAACTTGTTGCAGATTTTCAGCTGATGTACCTCGGCTTTCTTGGCTTAGTTGAGCAGAGTTAACTGCGGCGTTTGGCTGTGCTCCTAAATCGATATAATTTCAACCACATGGCATCTATATTTCCGGTGTCACCTGGCCTTAAAGCTGACGTAGCCATGATTGTGCATGTAGATGTTCAGGTTGATTCATTTATGTGTTACCTGGTTGAGTATCTAGATATGGCCTGGATCATCTTGCTTCATAAATCCAATTCCGTTAAATTTTTTTGCGATAATTGGTTTCCGTCTTTTTTTTTAAATTGGTTTTTTGACTTCATCTATTTATTTTATGGTTATAGGTCAACAATGTGTCAGTTATTAGAGACTGCTCTATGGCTTTATGCGCCGATGATTATAAGAAGCGTGCCACTTCGTAAGATTGAAAAAATCTCTGGATTGCAATTAGTCGTATCGATCGTTTGATGTTATTCTCATTGGACCATTTCGGGTGGATACTTCTTATGTTTAGATAAGAGCTGTCTGGCAGTAGGGTTATAGTATAGCATTGCTTATGTGTTGTAGTGATCAACTGTCACTAGTTTTTCCTAATAGAATCACATTTGACGCACATAAAAGATCAATTTATTTTTTTTAATTTTGAGCGATTAACCATCGGGAGGTTAAAGTTATTTTTTTCAAAAATGTAACATTTTTTTATTTCACAACCTATTTTGCAAAACTAGTTTTATGAAGTCGATATATTTTATGTATATTGGCGTAGTTTTTTCTCTCGTTTTTGGTGAGTTTTTAATAAAAATTCACTTATCACGCGATATTACGCATTGGCTCAATTTTCTATACGCTCTTAATCGTTTTGATCAAGCATTTATCGGTTACGTCTTCGCCAACTTATTATATTTTTATTTTAGAAAAATGTATCATGCCTGTCTTTGCCATCGGTGTATCATGCGGCCGTCGTTATATTTCTTGAATTTTTTGCGTTCGGTCTCCTAACAACACCAATGATTGCGGTAAGTCTTCATTTGCTTAGTTTCTGCTTTTTAGTTTTTATTTACGATTGCATTCTTTCCTGGTTAATAGCCATAGAATGCGTTCGACGGATAATTAGTTCTCTCCAGGTTGTTATCTTGATATTACAACCTGTCACATTGTGTACATCTACCTATCTATATAGACTAAGTATTGTATAGTGTGGAAAAGGCGATTCATCCAGTAGACCGGTTTCATCCTTATTGGGAACTCATCTCGAGCCCTGTCCAGAGTTTACCGCGGACAGGTCTCGTTTTGAGTCTGTTGCTACAACCACTTAGCCAGCCGGGTAACAAGTGGGCATGACCAGTTGCACCTAAAGTTTTTCCACAGGTTTTCCCGGTACTTAATGAATGAAACTTGGCATAAATTTACCACAATGTATGCTGCTCCAGTTGGTTCTGCGAATAACTGCCAAGGTGTAGCCTGCTCCCTCGCTTTAGAAACATTGAGGAATACAAAGCTTTGTTCGTAAGCACGATTCCCATTTAATCATTATACATAGAAATGGCCCATAGCCGTAGAAATTCCGGCCTGACGACCGGCGGGCAGAAGCCAGTCAGTCCGGTAATGGTAGCATGAACCGTGCCGGGTCTAAAAAAGGACACAGCCATCATCTCGTTTCATGTGAAGCCTCGAATTTGGTCTAACTGCGCAGTAAAAGTTAGTGTTAAATTTGTAGTGACGGAATGACAGCAAGCATGCCAGACGCGAAGGGTAAGATTCGGCTGCTGAATGAAACTTTGGCCACTGGCAACCGGGGCAGATACTGCTCATCAGACTTGGTTGGCATACAATCTAAGAGAAGGAAAACTTCGAATACAATCCATCGTTATTAGGAATGGGCGATCTAGTGTTCATTTACAGTCCACATATTACCATGAACAACTTATGCTTGTATGGCAGTGAAACATTAGTCAATTTTGGCTTTTGTGTGGCTCTGCATGATGATGCATGTATTTGATCAAGAAATGAGGGACAGGCATATTTACTGTCTTGTGTACTTGTGCATGGTCGTCATATTCAGCGACCCGCTATTCCTGCGATCAGCGTCAGTTTTGTGTGGGACGCAATCGCTACAGAATGTGGCATTGTAAAAGCAAAACATCGGCGACAATTAAGTTGAATAGAAAAGGCTCGGTTCGGCTTCCGAAATCGAATTCAACGCCTCATTCCTTCTCTTAGTTGAAAAAAACGTTGTGTGATAGAGCGCTGAATTGGACTTCGTCGCCGTCTCGCTGCAGATCCGTGGCTGAGCCATCTTCCTGACACTTTTTTGTTTTGCTGATAATGTTTAATAGCGGTGTTGCGTAGGCCTCCGAAAGATGTTGAACTACGTTCTTTGCATTGCTTAGGTTGGGCCTTCCTCTACGCTAATGCAATGCTGCTTGTGTGGATGATGATGATGATGATGATGAGTGAGTTGACTAGACTAGGTTAATGCGTATATTAGAAATCGGGCTTGCTAATTCTACTGTGGTAACATGTTGCATATTTTACTGTTGTCGACTAGGTTCTGGACGAAACATTCCCTGAGCACACGTTTTTGATGAATGGTCTGATTCAAGGTGTGAAAGGTCTTCTCTCGTTTATGAGTGCACCCGTGATCGGCGCAATGTCGGATGTGATTGGACGGAAGCCGTTTCTCTTTCTTACTGTTACATTCACCTGCTCGCCTATACCGTTAATTAAGATCAGTCACTGGTGGTATTTTGCAATGGTCAGCATATCAGGCCTGTTCTCGGTGACTTTCTCTGTGGTACTCGCCTACGTGGCTGACATCACCGAAGAGGACGACAGGAGCTGGGCCTACGGCTTGGTGAGTGCATCTTTTTTAGACAACTTGTTTTTTTTAAATTTTGCTATTGTGTTTATTTATTGTAATCATTCATGACAGGAACCGAACCGGTCGGACTCGCCCAGGATCTGGTGAATGCTAAATACCTGCAGTTATCCCTGTTGTGCAAAATTGTTATCATGCTCATTTATTGCGTCAACAGCATTAACTCACGTAGTTTATGAAAGGTAAGAGTGAGAGCGACTAGAATACCTACCTTCTTGGTAAGGGGGCAACTTTGCCATTTTACGCCCAGGTAGTTCAAAGCTGCCTTTGACGGTTCTATCATGGTACCGAATGACGCCTGCTTTCTTCGGTTTCAAGGCGCCAATCCTACCACAGTACATTGTGCGAGCCTTTTGCTTATCGTTATGCGTGCTTGAGTGTAATTGGTTGTAAAATCTGTTTAACACCAAGCATTGTGTCTGCAATCCGTGTATATAGTTAATTGCAAATCGCAAAAAATGCACTTAAGTGATTGCCTGTAAAATTGTGCTAGACTTGCTTAGATTGACCGACAAGACAGTGAATGCATATTGCCATTTAAATGCAAGTGTCAAATCGAACAGTTAATTAACGTCTACATTTGTGCAGCACCTCTATAAGGTCTGTTACGTATGCTCATCAGATATCGCTTTTTATGAAGCCTACCACACGCTAAAACTGATGTGAGGTAGATATTTTTAAAGAACATTGGGTGAGAAACTTCAGCCTTAATTATGCAAGAAGAAAACATTTATTCGGGAATTGAGCCTCAGCCACGATTACTGCGCGTTTATCATTGGAGGCTCAAGAAATTTCACGCACTATCTCCTGTTTTTTTCAATTTCTTTTCGCTATACTATTCAAAAATGCGTAAATATGTTCAAATTTAGGTGTTTTCGGAAAAAAAGGTAAGAGTAACTTACCTTGCGTCTGACGGAATCTATTTTTACCTGTTCCCTTAGGAAAGTGTCTAGGAGTTTTTTACTTTTTTTACACTTCGATAATTGCATGCACGAATATTTGTTTTACAATTGCACGCATTATTACGAAATCTTCTCCATGTGCTTGTTTTTTTCACACGCACATCTGGATGCTAATTAATTGTTGTGGGGTTGTGTGATTCGCGGCCATCCGATTAGACTATCATGTTTGTGAAACCTTTGAATTTTTAGGCCGAGGGAATTGAGAAATTGATCAAATTGATTGGGTGCCCCGTTTCCAATATATGATTGGAAATAGCTGATTGTATACATACCTGCTGGATAGTGTCCGTTGTTTAATTATGTTTTGTAGGCCGGCCTGTTCAATGGGGCAAGTGCATAGATTAGTTAGAAAAGGTGATATAAAGTTGCCATGCCAAAACCATTGAACTCACGTAATTATTAGTAATTAAATAGAAATTGAGCGTTTAAATCAAAGAGAATCAACATTGCATTTGATAGCGTAATGTTTTTAAGCAGTAAGGTTATATCCATTGAGAACATGGTTTCATTTGAGAATTTTTTATTCCTCCATTATTGTGTTAATTCGAAAGAATCTTTAAATCAGTGTGTGTGTGTGTGTGTGTGTGTGTGTGTGTGTGTGTGAATGATTTTTCAAATTGGTTGCAAGCGTTTGCTCAAAAACTTAGCTTCTAAGTACTGTGTATTGTTTTCCATGGGCATTACTGGACGCATTGGTGGAATTCGGTGACTTTTCAGCTTGTGAACTTTTGGCCTATCGTGTAGACTTACGGGATTCGTGCCACTCAGTTTTGCGTGAAGAATTTCATCCAGAAGCTCTATTTCTTCTCTCGACAAAATGCTATCGATGGTGCAACGTGAAATTTCCATCTTTCTGAGGGTGTAGACTAATTTTTACCTGTGTTCTGAATCAGCTTTTTGTCTGATGTTTCGACTAAACTTTGACTAATCATCTCTTATTTATCTCATAGCTGAGTTATACGCATAATTTAGCAGAATATTAATTCACGTATACTTTTTCTGGTGTAGTGAAGTCTATCGTTCATTCAATTTGAATAGTTCGAGACTTATTTGCGTGTCTCGTTTTGATGACTTGATTCCAATTGAAACTTTTCCGATATTACAGTTAAATACTGTTTGTTGCAAAGAACTAATATATATGTAAGCATGTTTTAGGTTTTGCGAACCTAGTAACAAATTAGTTCAGTTGTGACCAGAAGGATAAACCAAAGGCAGCATGAACGGAAAGTATAATCTCAAGCGCATTCGTTTCGTGCTTACTGGCGACTCATCAGTAGGAGCCGGTATTACGCCCTTTAACCACTATATATTTGGTAAGAGGCATGTACAAACTCTACTGATAATCTCAATAACCTGAAAACAAATGCAATATTCTCCATCACCTATCTTGTTATGTTCATTATTACGGTCCCTTTCAATTGTTTTGTTTTTTTTTTAAATTTTCTGCATTAAACTCTTCTGTTAATTTTATCTAGGTTGAGTCTGCTAATTAGTACATTATAAGTGCTATCGCACATACATGAGAATTTGTAGACTATGAATGATTTGGAGAGAATTTGCAATTGATCTTTGGCATCCAAACTCATGATTCTCTGTGTACTAAATGTCATATTAACTTTAACACTGGGAAAGTTGTCCTTAGTTATTCCATTCAGCCGCCGTGCAATTATTGAGGCTGGTACGTCGCCTCTAAATGGTAAGTTTAGGAAAACCTGCTTGACGGTATCCTCTCTAGTTCGAACCTGTTGTGGTCTGATTCTGACATCAGTGAACATCTCTGTGTAGTTGTTCATTAGAAAAATTTTCCTCAGGTAGCCTAGTTCTTCGTTGATTTTTTGTTTAGAGCTGATCTTCCTGATTCTGTTTGCTAGGTTGTTAATTAGGTTTCTTTAGTGAGATTTTGATAAACTACTAACTAACTGCGCAGTGACTTATTGTTAAGTGTGTAGTGACGGAATGAGAACAAGCGTGCCAGTCGCGAAGGGCAAGTTTCGGTTGCTGAAGGAACTTTTGGCCATTGGTATCTTGGCAGATAGTGCCCATCAGCTTTGGTTGGCAGACTATCTAGGAGAAGGAGAACTCCCAATTCAAGTCATCCGCACTAGGAATGGGCGACCTAGTAGTCTGACAATCCACATATAAACATAAACCACTTATGCTTATATGGCAGTGAAACATTAGTCTCTGTTGGCTTCTGTATGTCTGTGCATGATGATGATGATATTTCTTGGCACGCGGTCAATTTTTTCTAGCCTACACTTTCGTCTTAGTGAGTTTTGCTTTTATTTCATATTGAAAGCTAGTCGCCTCACTTACTGTTTGTTATTCAATTATTTTCAGAACAAGAAGCTCTAGTTTCGATTAGTTTTGGCTGAATGTTTGGGCTGTTCCAAATGTGTCGAATCTTTCTCGTTCTTTAAACGTAACTGTTGCTACTTTCAACCCAGTTTCTGCACGATTAAGCATTTGTTGATTGTGCGCCATTGTGTCTTTATTTAAATTTAAATAAACTTAATTCCTATAGTTCAACAATAATTAAATGCGCGGGTGGTGATAACAATTCTTTAAATAGAGTATGTGAGATTGAAAGAATCTCTTATTCCATTGTGTATTTCATTAGCGCTAAAAAGCAAAACTACCGTGAATCACACGTACTGACGCGTTTCAACCTTTGAGCATCATCATCAGAGCACGAGGGGAAAACCGTCTGTCGAGGATTAAACCTAAGTGGAACGAGGTATGCGGCTCCCGCGTAAATCGTACTCGACGAGAACTTTCGGCTACCCAATTTCTACACAGTCATGAGAATCATTTTGTTAGTTTTCGCTGCATACAGTTAAATTATAGAATTTAACAATAGTTAATTGCTCGGGTAGTCGTAACATTTCTTTTAATCGAGTTTGCGAGCTTCGTGATCATGGTGGGTTGAAACACGTCATTATGCGTTACTGGCGGAAATTTTGCCTTGTTGTGCTATTGGTTCACTTCACTGGGATTGGTGTTTATTTCGAGCTTGCAAACTTGATTTAAAAATTAATTCATATAATTATCTTGTGTATTTTTTTGTTGGCACTTTGACATTGTTATTATTATTATTATTATTATTATTATTACTGCTATTAGAATTTTAGAACGTCACTTTTAAATGACCTTTTAATTTAAATGCATGCTGGAACAAAAGTTGATAGTGGTATATTATATTCACGTGCCCAAATGTCAGAGAATAACTTCCGTAAATTTAGGCATATTAGCATTAGTTCAATGCCACAATTTAGGAGTCCAAACATACTGTTCCGATAACTAGCACTAGAAATAATCACTTGAGTCTTTTACTGTGCAAGATGCACAATTTGATTGTTACAGCTATTTCAGTACATACATACATACAAAAGTCAAAAGTGACTAATTTTTCACTACCATCTAACCATAAGAAGCGAAATAAAATAAAAAATTACTTGAAAATTGTTATAAATAACGACAAAAATAATAATTTAGGCACACAGATTATTAGTAAGATTAATGAGGGAGGAGTACCTAGTTACTATGCGTATATTAATCTAGTTAACGCACAGAAGTCAGGCAAACTGATAGTCTACAAAAGTCAGCATTAAGGCAAGACAACATCGGCAGTACTGCTTCCTTGTGGTTTTCACTTTATCATGACGTAGATGGTGATTCGACTAGGAATCTGCAACAAGATCGCCACTGAGTTTGATTCGATACCATTTTGCGCATGGTTTTCAACCAAGAATTATGATGCGTACGCAGACACTATCCTGGCAGACAAGTGGGTTCTATTCTATCCAATTTCGCCATGTCAAAGTCTGTCCACCTTATTTATTGCGCCAATCTGGTGTTGGATGGGAGAACAGAGCTCTACTGGGCAATTGAATTGAGGGAATTCGCAAAACGTGAACGAGCCAACCTAGCTGATGGAGCTTTGTTTTTTCTAACGAGGAGCACCTGTTGGCCAATCTAAAAATACGTCTCCGCCTGTCTACGTTGGTTATTCTTTGATGGTAACCAAAATGCACTATGCTTCTCAAACAAAGATGGTCAAATGCCTGTAAGCGTCTAAAATCATGTCTCATTAGCGTATAGTAAAACTGCGCGTACAGATGCCTTGTAAACACGACCTTTAAGATAGAGTGAAATACCCGCGCTTCTCCATTAATGGCGAAGTTTCAATAAAGCTACTCTAGCTTTCTCGATTCTCATTCTCACCTCGTCAGACATATTGCCTGTCGACTATGTCTAGATCTTCATTCTGCACTCGCATCGTTGGCGTGAGTGGTGGGTGATCCTGTTAATAGTATCTTAAATTTAGAGGGTGCGAATTTCAAACCGAAAGACGGAACAAAATCTGCTAATCTATTCAGGGTGGCCTGGGCAGCATCTCAATTATCGAATAATGGTACGATATTGTCTGCATAATCAAGATCGACTAGTTTACCGCCCTGCATCCTGAACGTGTGGAAAATGTATTGTTCATAATAGCATAGATTAAAAAATTAGGCAGTAAGGGAAAGTGAACAGTCTTGACAAACAACAATGCTGGTAATAAAGTTGTTTGTTAATTCGTTGTAGACCTTAACGCGTCAAGAACTATTTGTGTAGATCGTGCGACATTTGAAAATCATCGATTATTATACTTATATTAGTCATAACCACAAGTCTGACGCCTTTTTTAACCTACCTAATTTGTGCTACACTTTTTTTCTGAGGAGGCAAATAATGTCCAGTTTATGTAGTTGGGAGTCGGCGCCATTTAAGTTTTGATAGAAATTTGGTCTCATTGTCTAGGAAAAAAGTGGTGACGGCTGAAATACAGTGACAGGCTGGCTCTTCTGCCACTGTTAGTACACTTATGAAAAGCGTCTCAAATTGCCATGACAACCATCGGCCGGCTCCTCGCCTGCACAGTGCTTTCACTAACTAACACAGAGGTGAAGGTGATTTCTGACGCCTTAAAACATGTGTTCTGGCCAGCTAAGAGTGACTAACGTGTCAGCGCCATATATCCATAAGAAATGAAATATATATATATATATATATATATATATATATATATATATATACATATATATATATATAAACAACAGAAATAATATTTAGACAAATTATTAGTGATATTTACGAGAGAGAGAGAAAGAGTAAGAAGGAGAGTGAGAGTGGGAGAGAGTGAATACATAGTTGCTATGAGTAATTTTATCAGGATAACTCACAGAAATGAAGCAAGCTAAGCCTCTCGGCAACACTTTTATAGCTACGTCAGTACAAATTATAATGATTTCGCCATCTGAGCCTACACCTTTGATTGAGTAGCACAGGCTTTCTGAAATCAAGTGCACGATTGATCTAGATCTATGTTTATTTATGCATCAATTTACATTGTTTTGATTTGCAAATCCTACTTAAAGTACGTTCGTCAACTACATTATAACGTCATTTGTCCATTCAGTGTCATCGTTATGGATCTTTGCTTTGATAAGTGCTGTTTTTTTATCCAGAGATTAAAATAAACATTTTGACCAGCTTTATTTTTAACACTGGATACTAAGTTAATTTAGATGTTGTTTGTAGTGGAGGACTAATGTATATATGTGTGGCAATAGCCACCTTTAAGACAAATAATGAACAAATGGTCTTATCTAGGGCAGACATTATTTCAACAGAAGTTCCTCGCAGAAGCGCCCGTATAAGAATGAAGCAGTCAGCCCAATGAAAAAAGCAGACTTCGAGCTGAAGTGAACATAAACTAATTAATGTGTAAATTTGTTTTATTAAATCGATGCTCGTTGTGCGAGCAAAATTCTATATATAATTGAGTAAAATAAAGCATTTGTGGTACATTTAAAATGTCTTCTGATGGGTTGGAAACGTTGATTCAGGCATTGACTTCTCAAACGAATAATATAACTGCAGAATTAGGCATAATTAGGACTCGTCTAGACGATACGCTAATAATAAACAATGACGACATACATGTACGTGGACCATCCAACGTAGGTGGACATAACAATGGCGACCGCGCCGAAGAGGAACCAGGAGGAAATATGTCGGCGTTTTCAACCGAATCGACGAGTTATTTCAGACCGTCATCAGAGTTTAAGCCGATGTTGGCACCACTAGATGTGGAAAGGCCACAGTTGTGGTTCGAAAAATTTGAAGCATCAGTTCGAGCCCAAGAATTTACATTGGAAGCACCTATTGTGCGTGTGGCTGTCCAGGAATTAGTGGACCGGACAGTAGCAGTCCAATTGGAATTGCCGGTTGACCTCACGTATGAAGAATACAAAAGACGCGTGTTGGATCATTTCCGGGCTAGGCCTCAGGAAGTGTTCTTAGAATTATACAGCCTGAAACCATTAATGGGTGAGATGCCCATGGATACCATGGCACGTATCAAGCGGTGGTTCTCGAAGCTTACCGAGTCTTTACCCGGCTTGCAACCACATGAGGCCATCATGTTCATGCTGCTGGATCCTACCAGATACGGTGAAATATCCAGCGCCCAGGGAGGCCTTGAAGAGAGACTTCAGGCTCTTCAAAGTTCGGCCATAATGACAAACAAAGTGGCAGCTGCATCTCCACGCATGGGTCCAGTTACGACATCTGACAGGAGCGACATACCGTATTGGAATTCTTCGCGGCATAATAAGCAGTTCCACGACAGAAGGCAACAGCCAGTGGCCTGGAAGCAAAGTCAGTATATAAGGACTCCAGCTCCGACGAATACGGCGTATAAGCGTCAGTAAAACCCATGTACTGCTCCTCGAGGACGGCCAGTGCAGTGGGGTAACAGGGTGCACAATCTCACAAATAAAGGTGGGAGAGAGCAGGGCACAAATATTAATCCTTTGGTGGCTCCGACGGGTAGATCGAATGAAGACCAGCAGAACAAACAAAAAAGTGGTCCGAACCAGATGGCCTTTGAAGAAAAGGAAGTGTGGGAAACATTGCCAAATGTAAGAATTTTCATTAAAGTTAAATTTTTAGAACTCTTCAACGGACAGCCAGTAATAATGCAATTGGATACGAGAGCTGATGTGTCGGTACTACCATTGACTTGGCCATTGAACAATGTAAAACCTACGAAAGCAAGTTTATGTCAGGCATCGGGCGCATCGATGATGGCTGTGGGCGAGTGGGACACGAAGTTGTTAATAAATGAAAATGTCTATCATATGTCTTTTGTTGTTTCAAATACGCAAACGCCCTTATTGGGACTTGATTTCATTAGAAAATGGGTTAAGACGATAGACTGTCAAATAAACGTGTATGCCTATCGCGGCCTGAGGGAATAAGTTCAATAAAGTCTATATGTACCCCTAAGATGCAGGAGGAGACCAGTTGTCTGCCTGGGTGGTGGAAGAATCTTCAAACCCAATATAACATTATATTCCAACTGCCTGATTTTAGCGAGCGTCAAGGGTCGACGGTCGACCAGTTTAAGCTATGGCTAGAACTAAATGAAGGTTACGAACCACCAAAAGTATATGGTGCTCCTCCAAAGAAATTAGCAGCAGCGACTCGAGCAACCCAAGAAATGATAGAAGCCGGTGTTCTTGAACCGTCAACATCTGTTTGTCGTGCTCCGATGGTTTATGTTACGAAAAAGGATGGTTCGCTCCGACCAGCGGCTGATTTTAGGCAATTGAACTCAGTAACTAAACCGGACCCGTATCCCATGCCGGCTCTGCGTACTCTATTCTTACAGCTAGCGGGAGGCAAATGGTTCGCCGTGCTTGATCTTAAACAGGGATTTTGGCAAATAGGCGTGCCGTCCGAAGACCGATGGAAGTTAGCGGTACAAGTACCCCAAGGTAACTTCCAATTCACCCGGGTACCATTTGGCCTTAAAAACGCACCGAAAGTGTTCCAAAGAATGATGGACTTGTTCGTGTCTGACTTAACTTGTACAACAGCTTACGTAGACGATGTTATTATATGGGCCACTACTGAACACGAATTACGTGTGAGGCTGCAGAAGATGTTGACCAAAGCTGTAGAATGGCGATTACATTTTAATCCAGAAAAGGTACAGATAGGTCAAGAAGTGCGGTTCTTGTGGCATTTAGTCTCAGCGGAAGGATGCATGCCATTAGATTCGAATGTACAACCTATCAGGGATTATCCGGTGCCTACTACTAGAAAACAATTGCGCTGGTTTATTGGTATGGTGAATTTCTATAGACCATACCTCGCAGGGATGGCGGTTACGCAACAGCCCTTATCTCAGTTAACTAGTGCCAAGATACCATTTCGTTGGACTGAGGAGGCTCAACAAGCGTTTGTGCTATGTAAGCAGAAATTAATAGATGCAACTATTTTGACTTTCCCGTAGGTAATATGTCAATTGTTACAGACGCGTCAGATATTGGTATAGGAGCGGTGTTACAAGCTGACGGACTTCCTGCGCAATATATAAGTCGCACACTCACTAAGGCGGAACAGAACTATACCGTCACAGAAAAGGAATTACTTGCCGTACAATGGGCGCTGCGGAAGTTTAGATATTTTGTCATCGGGGGACACGTGGACGTCTTTACCGACCACAAAGCGCTAGTGCATTGAAGATCACTATGTATTGAGAAGAAACGAGTACATGGAGCCATTGAAGAACTAGAATTATACGATATATCAATTCATCATAGAGCAGGAATCGAGAATGCGGCGGCCGATGCGCTCAGCAGAATTTCCGCTGTGCGGGTTTCGCCGCTTATAAAAGTCTCTGAAGAACAGGGAAGAGATGCTACATGTCAGGAAATAGTCAATCAATTAAAAAACGGCACAGTGGTGTCTGTACCATATAAAACGTTGAGTCTACAGAACGGCCTGTTGGTGCGGAAAGAAGGACAAACAGTGCAATGGTTTGTGCCAGAATCTATAAGAACAGAATTAATGGCCTTTTGGCATGAAACTTTGGGACATCCCGGTGCTGGGCGGCTCATTGAGACATTGCAGTCACGATTGTATTACTTACTACTTACTGCGGCTGACTCCTTTTGGAGGATAAGCCGGCTCCATAGAAATCCCGGATTATACCTCTCCATGCCGGGCGGTTGGCAGCCATTTCGGAACATCGAACATTCCAACACCCGAAATAAATAGGTGTTTTCGCGCTGATACAGAGCGCGTCGCTTGCCGGGGACGCCGTAGCATGAACGGTATTTGTGACATTTCATGGAGTTTCTTGGGAATTTGGTACAAGTGATGTCCCCTCACCACTCGATTGTATTGGCCTGGAATGTCCAAAGAAATTCATAGCTATTGTCAACAGTGCACTACATGCCAACGTTGTAAACAAAAACGAGAAAAAGTCACTCCGATTGCTTTTAATGCCACTGCACGGAACAAGTTTCTGCATATCGACCTGGTAGGCCCACTGTCGGTAGTTCGCTGTGAGGTACCCTATATGTTTTCCATGGTCGATAAGTTTACCCGATGGGTCGAGTTTGTACCACTGAAGAAGATCACAACAGAAAAGATTATAACGTGCTTAGAAGAGCGATGGCTCAGTCGATTCGGTGCACCACAAGTTATTGTTACCGATCAAGGCGCACAGTTTGAGTCGAAAGAATTTAATCAGTGGTGCAAAGACCTTGACATAAAGCATTCCCGCACAGCCACTTATCACCCGCAAACCAATGCGACAGCTGAGCGCGCACATAGGACGATGAAAGAGGTACTGCGATGTTGGTGCCACGAGAGCCCGGGAACGTGGAGAGACAAATTACATTTGGTCGAGCGGGCCATGCGCTTTACAGTCTCAACAGCTACAGGATTCGCTCCAACGACCATGGTCTATGGAGGACACATAAGACTGCCAGGTGAACCTGTAATCCAAGGATCCCATGAGCGCTGCACCATAGCGGATATTCAGGAACGACTAAAACAGTTAACTGAATATGTAGGCGCCACACAGCGACAAGGCTATGCAAGGCAACCGACACGCACTCGCCTAAAGGTCGGCGACTATGTCATGGTAGCGAAGGTCGAGCCCATGGCACTGCAGGCTGTCAATGATGGGCCGTATCGCGTGGAGAGGGTGGACGCAGAGCATAATACTGTTTTTGCTAGCCTGCCCGATGGACCACGAGCTGTTGCACTGGATCGTTTAAGCAGAGTGCGAAAGCCGATTCCTGAGGGGGGGAAAAGATGTGGCAATAGCCACCTTTAGGACAAATAATGAACAAAGGGTCTTATCTAGGGCAGACATTATTTCAACAGAAATTCCTCGCAGAAGCGCCCGGATAAGAAGTAAGCAGGCAGCCCAATGAGAAAAGCAGACTTCGAGCTGAAGTGAACATAAATTAATTAATGTGTAAATTTGTTTTATTAAATCGATGCTCGTTGTGCGAGCAAAATTCTATATATAATCGAGTAAAAATAAAGCATTTGTGGTACATTTAAAATGTCTTCTGATGGGTTGGAAACGTTGATTCAGGCATTGACTTCTCAAATGAATAATTTAACTGCAGAATTAGGCATAATTAGGACTCGTCTAGACGATACGCTAATAATAAACACTGACGACATACATGTACGTGGACCATCCAACATAGGTGGACATAACAATATGCAATAATGTATTTGGTGTCGCGAACCTAGTAACAAATCAGTTCAAGTATGACCAGAAGGATAAACGAAAGACAATATAAACGGAACGTGTAATCTTACGTGCACATTTGTTTCGTGCTTACTGTCAAGTCATCCGATGGAGCCAAAAATACGCCCTATAATCTCTATATTTTTGATCAAGGAATGTAAGACAGTTAGTCGGTATAAGCTCCTATACGAATGTGTATTCAAGCAATAATGGGGCCAACTTCATATGAAGTTTTTGTCAATGTGACACACTATATTATATATATATATATATTATATATATATATATATATATATATATACCGAACCTGTAAGGTACCAACAGTGGTTACCAGTCGGTACATTCTATCAACACAATGTATTTCAAGATAATTAAAGTTCACCTTAATTGAAAATTACAAATACTTATGAACACGTGTGACTCCGAAAGATCCATTCACTCTGGCCTCGAATTGATATCAGTTATTACTTTTCGCGGTAATCATAACATCATTCAATGCAACTTATAATGGTTAGATACTGTTTGTTGCGCAGAACTAATGCATATATGCAATTGTGTATTATGTGTTGCGCACTTCAGAAGAAGCTAATTTGAACGACTGTCGTCATGCAAAAATTTCTCTTGCCACGAGGAAAATTAAGAGGAAGTCGAACGATGATCACATCATATATTAGATAAATATATTTGATGTCTATCTGTAATTACGTATGAGTTATTGCGTACCTGTTAATAAATTGGTTCAAATAAGGCCATGCCGAAGTCAACACGAACAAAACGTCTAATTTTCTGTACACATGCATGCGTTTATCAAATCGATTAATAATAGTGCAAACTTCGTATAAAGTCCTCGGAAAGGCGACTTCTAAACGACCTAACTATGCATAATTTGTATCAAACGTTTTAATGACAGCAATACCGCGCTTTTGGAGGTAGGCTACGTTTAACTTAAATTTAAAATACCAACCTTTCTGAACACCTGCTATTCAAGAAAACCGTATTCTGTCATCAGTTTTCATATTTTCTTAATCATGGCATCGCTAAACGAAACTTTTCCCGTCATCATACCTACAGCGGACGCCTTGTTCTCAGATTTGTTTCTTGTTTGGTCTCATTGGAAAGTCTTAATTTTTCGATTACATGGATATGCAGACTACACCATAGTTCAGTTTGGTAGATGCCGATGTTTGCCTATGTTTTCTTCTGCAGACTCCTATACGTTGTAATAACTTATTTACAACCATTAAATTTTTGTTCCCTGTACCGTGTATTATTTATACATTGAGACTATAAGAAAGTGATATATTTGCATATATACATACATATATATATATATATATATATATATATATATATATATATATATATATATATAGAACACGACATATTACCATCACCGGTGCCAGGTCACACTCTACGCAAGCTTATATTATTATACATGAAAGACGTACAGTTTCGTTTTAATAGAAGCATCTAAAAACAAACTGATGGTGTGGCAATGGGGAGCCCCTTATTTCCAGTGTTGTTGTCGAATATTATTAACCAATATACAAGTGCAAGTTGTCGATCAACTTACGTGGGCCGATCGACCAGACGGTTAATTATTCGGATAACAGAATATTGTAACTTAAACGCCTGTTTGCAAATAAAAAAGTGAGCATATGCCTGAAATTGCGCAACACATCGTTGAAACCTCACACGTCTCCTCTCCAGACGTAGCGTTTAAGATAATTGCTAAATTCAATAACAGAAGGAAGTTAGCCACAAAAGTAGCTTTATGTATGAAAAAATTGCAGCCGGATTTATGCAATCAGAAGAAGCATATTCAGGCAGTGAACTGAAACTGGAGATGACGCGCGCATTTGATTGGTTATTCTGCTATTTCACACTCTCTCCATGTTTACATTCTTCCATTTTGTTTTAGCTGTCAATTTATATGCGTCGAAATGTTCATTTTTAGATATATGAGAAGAATATGAGAAAGATGCAGCTTTTGTATCTGATAATATTCCTTTTTTTGCGCATTGAAATGGTACTATGAATTTCGTTAAGGCTCGCATTCCGAAAGGAATATACATATATATATATATATATATATATATATATATATATATATATATATATGGGGTGTTGATGTGTATTTAATATCTATTTATGAATTTTTTACATTTATTCCCAGGTGTCCGCTACATTTGCAGCCAGTTTAATCAGCTCGCCAGCCATAGGCTCTTACCTTGGTCGATTGTACGGTGATGGCTTTGTTGTGGCTCTGGCCACTGCAATCGCCCTTCTGGACGTCCTGTTCATTATTCTGATGGTTCCAGAGTCGCTGTCGGATCGTATTCGTCAGCAGGCCACCACTTGTCACTCCGAGAGAAAGTTTCGACGTCTTACTCCGTCAAGCAAAGTGACGCCAAAGAAAACAGATCATATCCGAGGCAATCGGCGTTCTGAGTGTCGTCCACCTTCGCCTTCATTAGCAAGGGCGTCGTCTTGCAGTGCTTACAGTCCGTTGTCTAGCTATTTTATGGACAATACTAATGTTCCCGCCATCTCCGCTAGTGCTACTACACGTGGAGTTACTTTTGAGAAAGCTCAGAAAGCCTACCCTACACAAACCAGTGGCCCGGATTTCAATTCCATCTCTGACGAGTCTTCACTGACTAGCCTACTCGACGGGACTGAACAGTACTCCAGTTCTCCCGGGAACCTGGCCTTGGCGCCAAAATTTGGAAATGGTGCTAAAATTCAGGTGCCCACACTTGACCAGTCCAATAGGATTCTTGGTATTTCTAATAGATTTGGTCGACTGACAGACAAGCCGGATGGATTTGACCAATTTGTTGGACAATGTTACGCCGATCCGGAGCGTAATTGTGCTGCAGTCGTTGTGTCCGACACCGACGACTTGTATGACGACAAGACTATGTGCGATGATTTGGTGACTCTATTGCCCGTCGGAGTTGACAGTACAGCCGGTTTAAATAATAGTAAACAGGCTGGTCTCGCAACGAAGCGAAAAGAAGCATCAATGGGGATCGGAGGTGGTGTGGACACGACCAAGGGGATTGGCAGCCTGGTCACCAAGAATTTTGTCTGGCGCCCGTCATCTTTCGCTGCTACAACTCCGTCTACCACCATCGACACAGATGAGGTACCGATTAACATTGATGTGGGCAGCGACAACGAAACGATACCGTTGCATCAGCCACTCGACCGACTTGCATTGCACGTTGCGCATCCATCTTCAATAAGTCGAGGCTTCAATCGCTTCTCCTGGGAGAAAGCCGATCCTTTTGGTGTAAGTTTTGTTAATCGTAGTCAGCTAAAATTTATTTCTTTTCTGTCTAACGCATTTCTTATTTATCTGGAAAATTGTACACCAAAATGTCGCTTTGCTTACACGGCCAAATTGCCCGACATTGATTTTGATGACCTAGCTAGATTACGCGGCAAAGTGCGTTAGTTAGCTTTTCTTAGCTTAGTCCCAGTACAAACTATCTGCAATTTTCGTTCGCGGGATGTTGCTTTGCACTACCATTGTGTGTGTATGTGTGTGTGTGTGTTTGTGTGTGTGTGAGAGAGAGAAAACATAATGATCATTTTGATTGAGTATGTTAAATTGAACAGGAATTCATCATTCGTTGGCTAATGATAATTTTTTCAGCGATGTATATTATTCAAGGTAGATTTAAACTAGTGTCAAGTTTTACTTATTACACTCTTATTTCTTAATAGAGTTTGTAACTTAACTGCTTATTTTTTATATAAAATTTACGAGCTTGTAGTAAACACCAATCCAATTTTATTTAACCAGTCTTCGAACAACATAACAAAAATACCGCCAGCCGCAACGCACTCAGGCGTTTCGACCTTCCACGTTCATCATCAAAGTACGACGGCAAACTGACTATCGAGGATCAAACCGCATTGAATATATATATGGAAATCAAATTTAGATACGCGGCTCTCACCTCTAGCAGTCTCGCATACATTGAGCTTGACTGGAAATGTCGGTTGCACAATTTCTATGCAGTCACGAACATTAACTGCTTGCAGATTTCGCCACATATAAATATATAGGCAATACAATTTAACAATAATTGATTGCGCGGGTGGTGGTAACAATCCTTTAAATCAAGTTTGCGAGCTTGAAATAAACACCAAGCCCATTTTATTTAACTAGTCATCGAACAACATAACAGAATTACCGCCAGCCGCAACGCACTGACGCGTTTCGACCTTCCATGATGATCATCAGAGTACGATGGCAAACTGACTATCGAGAATCAAACCGCATTGAATATATATGGAAATCAAAGTTAAATATACGGCTATCACCTCTAGCAGTCTCGCATAAATTGAGCTTGACTGGCTCGACTCATAATAATACCCGTCGCAATATAAGGCGATCTCGAAAACTTTTGGAGCAGAAAGGCTGAAGAAATGAAAGTAGCTTTCGCGTCAGGTAACAGTCGCTGTTTGTTCCAACTTATCCGCGCAAAAGGTCCGAGAAAGTTAAAAGTTAGCGAAACTATAAATAATAGTAACAACGAATTAATAACCGATAAAATAAGTAGTCTTGACAGGTGGGCTGAACACTTTAGAGATCAATTTTCTTGGCCACCCGCGTCAGTTCCGCTTCCCGAAAGCATGTCTGCATCAACAGTGTGGAATGTTAGTCCCGAAGAACCATCCGAGTTAGAAGTACGCGATGCAATCCTATCTCTTAAGCGCCGCAAAGCCGCCGGCCCCGATGATCTGCTTCCGGGATTGTTTAAGGATGATGGCAATATAATTTCAAGAGCGTTGACCAAACTTTTTCATACTATATGGAATGAGGAAACCGTACCACTTGACTGGAATGAGTCGACCATCATTCCCATCTTCAAAAAAGGCAATCGTAATTCGTGCGATAACCATCGTGGTATAAGTTTGACTCCGGTCGTATCAAGGTTATTTGCTTCGATTATCCTACGTCGTCTTAGCGCTTCACGTGAATCACAAACAAGAGAAGAACAGGCCGGATTCCGCGCAGGACGAGGTTGTATAGATAATATTTTTACGTTAAGGCAAGTTCTCGAACAGAGACATTTATATCACCGTCCCACAATAGTCGTCTTTCTAGACTTCAAGGGTGCATTTGATTCGGTGGATCGCTAGAGTAGCTTCCTCGAACCTTCGTCATTTATGGAGAAACGCGAATATTTCACTTTTCCTTAAAGGTCGTGTTTACAATGCATCTGTACGCGCAGTCTTACTATTCGCTAGTGAAACTTGGCCTCTTAGAGTTGATGATCTGAGACGCTTACAGGCATTCGATCATCGTTGTTTGAGAAGTAAAGCACATGTTGGTTACCAACAACGAATAACTAACGTTGACATCCGTAGACGTATTTTTGGATCTGACAATACGTGCTCGTCTTTAGAAAAGCAAATAAGGCTCCATCAACTTCGTTGTCTCGGTCACGTTTTGCGTATGCCCTCATTCCGATTGCCCAATAGAGCTCTGTTCTCTCATCCAGCACCAAATTGGCGTAAGAAACAAGGTGGGCAGATTTTGACATGGCAGAAACAATTAAAATCACTTACATTCAAAGTGGGTAGTATAGGATCTACTCTGCCGGGATGGGGTCCTCGTGCACATCACAGTTCTTCGTTAGAAACCCTTAGCGATATGGCAGCGAATCGAGCTCAGTGGCGATCTTGTTGCAGATGTATAGTAGAATCATCTTCGTAACTTTCTTTTCTTAGTAGGGCAAAGTTAGCTGCGAGGTTCGGTTTGTTTATGACGTGATACGGTGAAATCCGCAAGGAAGCTGTGTTGCTGATGTCGCCTTGCCCGAATGCTAACTTGGCCATAATGGTGTTGTGGAGAGGCTTAGTTTGCCTCATTTCTGTGAGTTATCCTGATAAATTTACTCATAGTAGCAAGGTATTCCTTCTCTCTCTCTCTCGTAAATCTCAATAATAATTTTTCTAAATTCACTTATATACTTTTTTCACTCCTTATGGTTATATGGCAGTGAAACATTAGTCACTTGACTTTTGTGTGGCTGGACATGATGATGATGATGATGATGATGGAAATGTCGGTTGCACAATTTCTATGCAGTCACGAACATTAACTGCTTGCAGATTTCGCCACATATAAATATATAGGCAATACAATATAACAATAATTGTTGGCGCGGGTGGTGGTAACAATTCTTTAAATCAAGTTTGCGAGCTTGAAGTAAACACCAATCCCATTGTATTTAACCAGTCGTTGAACAACATAGCAAAACTACCGCCAGCCGCAACGCACTGACGCGTTTCGACCTTCCATGATGATCATCAGAGTACGATGGCAAACTGACTATCGAGGATCAAACCGCATTGAATATACATGGAAATCAAAGTTAGATATGCGGCTGTCACCGCTAGCAGTCTCGCATACATTGAACTTGACTGTAAATGGATGAAAATACGGGGCTTGCCCAAGTATTTCCTTTATACCAGTCCTGGTGTTATTCACTACACTATCGGATTTAGCTACAAGAGGCCGTCAGAACTAGAGGTGTCCGTTCAATTTTATCCGCTTTCAGTGCAAATATATTCGAATTGGCGTACGGTAGACCGCATGGAGCGGAACGTTGCCAGCCTAATTCTTGCAGCCAGACGACTGGCAAGTTCCGTCGAATTAGCTAGTAGAACAACGGTAGAAGGTTGGCGTCATGACCAGAAAACAGCCTACGTCTGTTTACGCGAATGTGGTCAATCTGATGACAATGACATGTCACCGTTCCACCTGCATAGCTTATTTTGCTAGGCCTTCTGATGCCACTAATTGGAGTTCACGGCAACCAAATCAAGACTAAAGGAAAGGTTTGAGCGCCAGATGCCATGCGCCCCCTCCCCCCATTACCTTGGAGACATTGGCTATAAATATACATTTTCGAGAACGAAGTTTTTTTCGTGCACTACCATCATCATCATCATTTATCTTTCCTAGCACCATGCCAAATTATGTATAATTACGTTTCTATTTGAACATTTTAGGAAAACAAAAATGAGCAATCGACCCTGATTGGTATATAAATTAAATACAATTCTATGTATATTTCATTTATCATATGATCATGCAGAGCCATACAGAAGTCAAAATGGACTGTCACACAAACATAAGTCGTTCATTGTTGTATTTGGACTGTGAAAGAACACTAGGTCGGCCATTCCTAGTGAGGACGGTTAGTGTTCGGAGATTTCCTTCTTCTAGATGGTTTGCCAACCAAGACTGATGAGCACTATCTGCCCAGATGCCAGTGGCCGAAGTTACCTTCAGCAGCCGAAACTTGCCCTTTGCGTCTAGCGCGCTTGCTCTCATTTTGTCACTAAACATTTATCAATAAAAGTTAATAATGCCTGTGTTGTAGCCCCATAGCAACCAAGAGTACTTTAATCCTTTCAATATGCTTAAGCCTGTTTTTTTGTTTCTTCTTAATTTTCTCTTTAAAGTCGTTGCGAAGAATAAGCCGTGACAGTCTCCTGCTTTTGTTGTGCATTACTACGTTTCTTGGCTATCTGCCCGAGGCTGGCCAATACTCCTGCTTTTTCGTCTACCTGCGTCTGGTGAGTTTTTACTCTGAACTTTGGCTATAATTCGCTCCTCTTCATCATTATTTTCATAAACAGCAATACCTTCGGTCTACACTGACCGATACTCTGCTGTTGCATTGCTAAACGATTGTTGTCTACGTTGTCATCGCGCGTGGACTGTTAGCGATCAGCGAATCACCGACGTCTAGTGGCGACGGCCACTACACATCCAGCCTTTCTTCTTTTGCATTGTTCGTTGCCCGACTGGGCGAAACGCAGAATCGGCCCAGATTGCCTGTTCCTGAGGCTCCGGCGAAGGCTTCAATTCTTCGCGTTTCTCGAAATCACGTCTGTTGCTCACAAGCCACGAGTGCTTGAATAGCGCCAGGTGCCTGATCCTCACCTCATAATCCAGAGGCTGGTAACAAACTTCACCTACGTACACTTATTCGAATCGGCCTTTATTAGAAATGGATTTGGTAGTACCACTAGCCAATGCTGAATTTACTGTTTGAATTATTGTATAAAACGAACATTGCTTGCGCCAGCGCAGATAGCAATTACTTTTAATCAATGTCACGATCTTGATACAAACACCTGACCCATTAAGTACAGTATTGTGTAGAAAAGGCAATTCATCCTGTAGATCGATTTCGTCCTTATTGCGAACTTCTTACGTGGCCAGAATTTTCCGTGAACAGAGCTGAACCTGAGCACGCTCTTAAACGGTGCCTAACCACTGAGCCACCCTGCCGCATTATATATATATATATATATATATATATATATATATTGTTGGTGAAACAACTATGAAGTGGAGATCGCGTGGTCTTTCATATTTCACACACAATCACGAACTATTAGTTTCGCTACAGAGAAACATCAGTTAGGTTTCAGGTATGTATTAGTGTTACGAACCTAGTAAATAAATCGTCTGCCTTGACTGATGAGTCGTCAGTAAGCACGAAACGAGTGTGCTTGAGATTATACCTTCCGTTCATGCTGCCTTTGGTTTATCCTTCTGGACACAACTGAACTAATTTGTTACTAGGTTCGCAGCACCTAATACATACTTGCATATATACTAGTTCTCCGCAACAAACAGTATTTAACTAGTCCTGCTATTTTATTGTTCTTCATGATACTGAGGATGATGTTGATGATTGTGATGCAGATGATGAGGATATTTTATAAGCTTGATACTGCTGATTATCTTTACAACTATTATTGTTGTTGTTTTTTAAAATATTTTCTAGGTTGTTGGCTTCACAGAAGAACAGGTTGCAGCTTTTATTGGTTTCATAGGTCTGCTGTCGTGCTTTGCACAAGTGAGTGTTTAAGAGTTCACATGTCTTTTTTTGTCATCATAGGTAAGTACTTCTGCGTGTATGCGTGCCGGTTGAGGCTTGCAGACGCCTCGACATTATCCTATTCCCATGTGGTTGTAGTTATTTGGTGCATTTAAATCAAGTTTGCGAGCTTGAAGTAAACACCAATCCCATTGTATTTAACCAGTCATCGAATAACATAGCTGAATTACCACTTGTCGCACGAACTGACGACTAGCGGTAGTTTTGCCATGTTGTTCGATGACGGGTTAAATACAATGGGATTGGTGTTTACTTCAAGCTCGCAAACTTGACTTAAGGAAATGTTACCACCAACCGCACAATCATTGATTGTTTAATTGTATTATCTTCAACCTCTTCGGCGGTCATTGTACACTTCAGACGCCATTGAGGTAAACCTTTCTCTCCTGACAACCGATGCGCAACACCGGGTGGTACGTCCTCTTTCTCATTCTGCTTTAATGCTGATGAGCAAAATGGATCTTATTAGTGGTCCAATGCTTTTCGCTTGGCGACGGGGTTTTTGCTGTTCTGTCCGATTAATTACCATGTGACCGGAATTTTTCTCAAGCACGCGTATCTGATTTGATGAATTATTTCTTCGTTTGACTAAAATCAGCACTGTTTTCGCGTGACTCTCATGCGTGTGGACTATTTGCATGCATACCTGGTGAGTACTCTGCCTAGTTACGCGTAGGCTCCTGATAGCTGATAGGCCAAATGTGGCGGTACACCGTCTTTACCATTCCGCGTTATTGCTGGTGAGAAAAGCAGATCGTCTTGCTAGTGTTTCTATGGCTTCTGTGTTCATAAGATGATCTTCCCATTGTGCGATCGGTTAATTTAAATGTGAATGGTGTTCATCTGTAGTTCCTGCATCTGATTTAAAGATTTGACTTTTATTTTGAGTAAAATTAGTATCTCTTTGGCCTTTCTTCCATGCATCTAAATCATTTTGCAGATTCGTTCTAGGGAATACACTGCCTAGAGATTAAGATGGCTCGTAGCCATAGAAGTTCCCGGCCCGACGACCGTCGGACACTAGCTAGTCGGCCTGGGGATGGTAACTTGAACGTTACCGTGTCAAATCATCCAGTTTCACGTGAAGTCTCGAAGTTGATCGAACTACGCAGTAACATAATATTGGCAGCGAAACACCTACTTTTGACGAAGTGGTAAAGAATCGCTGACTTGTGGTAGACCACGAAGCCGCCTAAATCACTGACCTCCTTGTGACTTTTTTTTATATTTCATAAGAATAAATGTTCGGATACGTCTGCACCGGTTATCGAAAGATGAATTCGCCTCGAATGTCTCGGAGCGTGTCCTCGTGAGGTTTATTCACACAACAGATGGCACTGGCATTGTGTTAAAAATATTATGGTACGAAGTTTTCTCTGGGTTGCATCATAGATGAGGACTGATATTAACCTCAGAACAATTTTAGAAGAGCGAGAGAAATTAAATAGGCCAACGTAGGCCAATTTCGACCTAGAATGGAATAAGTGGATGAAATCCGCATGCTGCGTCGCACTCTCGAATTGCGCTACTGGTCTCCGCGGCCCATCAAAGTTGCTTGAATATAATTTTCCGCCGCTTTCAACTGTTTATAGCGTAATATGTCGTGCAAACTATTTCCTATAGTGGTGTCGCGGTTACAATTTTTTTGTTTACTTGAAGCCTGGACTGATGACTCTGTCCTGTCGTCACACTAGTAATGGTCTGTCTGAAGCCTTGTTTCCTTGCTTTAACCTTGTTAATGTATGCTGTCTGTTCAGTATTTGCTGAGGTCTCCACAACACATTCCCAAGACTGAAGATCGATATCGATTGCCGGCTTTACGACTATGATTACACTGCCTACGCTGTTCTGACGGAAGGACAAGAAGAAATTCCACGATTTCCAGACGATTTAGCCCAGCATCTGCTGCTGTTTACAAGCACTGTAAGCAACTCGGTAATCGCTCGTCTATTTTACTATACACTTAATCCAAAGTCTTCGTGTCTAGTGTACCGTTTAACTTTTAGGCTTCAGTGAGTTGTTAGATTACTGACTATAACTTTCGGTGCCTGAGTAGCCTTTCGAATCTTAGCTTTCGTTCAGTTTAGTTTGGACAATTGACAGTTTAGCAAAGATGAAACCCTACGAGCCGGTCAGTTCCATTTTGGCCGCTCTTGTATGCACCCTGACCATTGGAACGTTTTGTGAAACGATCATTGCGTTAGATGGATCGCTGTTTGAGGAGATCAGTATACTCCTGCTCGCCATGCTACTGAGGCAATTCTATTGGATGGCTGGAACAGCGGTTTAATACCATAAGTTGCTATATCGGTCACTTGATCACACCTCATCCTACCATCCTTAACTAAGAAGCACTTGAATTTGCGGAAACCTGTGCGAGTCTAGTGAAAAACAGGGTACAATGTGCAGGCCTGTTCTTCATTCTGCTTTATTAGAATCCGCCTGCTTTTAGCCAGCTGTGTGGAAGTTCTAGCTCTCTGATGCGGTGTGTATGCGCGAATTTTCGCTACGTGCATAGTTCACGATGACCCCTTCTTTATACCTAGTCTGAGTGTGTCGGCCGTCAGGCAGGTAAGTTCCATAGTCACAAGGATATTGGAATCACATATTCTTCTGCCCTTTTAATGCAACAATACTGAATAACAATTTTACAATCAACGCTCTATTGTTTTGTCTAACAGACGTTTGTTTTAGGCGGTCTCATCCACTGTCTCGGGCCAAAGCAGACCATTATAGTGGGACTCATTTGTGAGGCCTTTCAGCTCACCGTGTATGGTTTTTCAGCCGACACACACGTCTTGTGGATGGCAGGTGGCGTTGCAGCCCTAGGCAGTATCACCTACCCGGCGATATCGGCATTTGTATCGAACCATGCTAGCGCCGATCAACAGGGTGTAACCCAGGTGAGTGTCACGCTATTTGCCAAAGTACGCCAGTTGAAATGAGTCTGCCTATTGTAGTATTTTCGTCTCTTTTGTTATTAAATAGTTAACAGCATTAATAGTCACATAAACTCTTTTTTATTCGCTATTAACATGTCTACATTGGTCAGCACAGCGCGGTGTCACATTTTTTACGCCTCTGTTACTTCAGCTCTTAAAGAGACGCGCTGAATGATGTTTGCTGGTAGAGTTGTCTTTGGCTTGAGCTAAATGTAATGCATATTTTTAAATCATTTTCGTGTTTCACATTTGCTTTAACATGTATACATCAACAGAAATCACTTTCTTGTACAGTGTGTTCCAGCAGAGCCCGGAGCCGAATAATTTGACCACTTGAGGGCAAACAAAAACAGCGAAAAGCCCGCTGTGCTCCACTCATATGGTGGTAGCTTCTCCGGTCACCGTTTTCCTTCCCTTACCACTGAATCTAGTTGATATTATTACGGAGAACGATGCCGGTCGTCGGTTGACTCTGCAAGAGCAGCCGAATTTTATTTCACAGCAAATAACATTTATATTGCATTTGTACCGACACGGCTCATGATAGCACTGCTGATACAATTGTCTATGATCTCTTATCCGAAGCATCGACATTTTCTATAGCCATGGGCTGTTGTACGCGGCAATTGCCGGTAAAAGTTTATCAGGCTCATCGTATGACCTCGGAATCTCCATATCCCTTCTCTTCTAATCTTCGCCGAATCCACCCTTTGGTTAATCCCTACTCTTTCTTAGTGCGTAGAGGCTCACCTCGGTTGTGTTGCATTGAAGCGTCCGCATTTAGGCGGCGGTCTCTTGTTGTTTATGTTAATTTATATTGTTAGAATTCGACCGAATGACCAAAGTTTCTGCCGGCGGCCGAAGACATCCATCCACCTCTCTGTTACGCTTGGTCTGTTTTATGCCACTACCCATTCAACGATGAATGCTATTAGCGTGTTCAAACCAATTCCGACACTACACATGAGATGGTATGAATGTGTCATAAAATCAACAGCAGAATTCATATCCTAGTGCCCAGTATATTTGGTTGGTTTTTATGCCGCAAAGTTGTATGTCGCTAAGTGTTTTACTACCTGTCGATTAGTAGTTTTATTTATTTAAATCAAGGTTGCGATCTTGATGTAAACACCTGATGCATTATTTACATGCACTTGTCAGTTTAAGAAAAGAATTGTTCAATGTAGGAAAGGCGTTTCATCCAGTCAACCGGTTTCGTCTCCATTGGGAACTCATCACATACTGGCCAGAATTTGCCGCGGGCAGGGCTCGAACCTGGGCACGCCTGCTTCGGAATCTGTTGCTCTAACCATTGTGTCTAATTTATATTGACTAAACGTTCAATTCGATACGACCCTGCGGCACTTTGACTATTAGTTTTGTTCTTCTTCTTCTTCTTCATCATCAATTAGACATATATCATGCTCAATTAATCTACCTGCCTCCTTTGTATGGTTTTCGCTTCCGCCTACGATGGAGGGTAGATGGCGTCTGTTTTCCACTTGACATATAGGATGGTTAGATTTGACGTTGTGTTTTATGCATTAAATGAGTGAAATTTAACACTTTTTAAAATAAATACTTTTTCAGGGCATTATTACGGGTATTCGTGGTCTATGCAGTGGCCTGGGTCCTGCCTTGTATGGTCTTATATTCTACATGTTTCAGGTAAGACGTAATCACTTTTTTATTTAAAAAATACGTTTTTAATTATGTTTGTAACTCGATTTGTTTTGATCCCGTGTTATTGGTTCTTCGATTGCCCATTTTATGATTTGTATTTGTCGCATTCCTGATTTGATAACCTTCGTTAAAAAACGCCATTCCATATTTCAGAGCACATATAACTCAATGACACATTCGAACAAGTTGATGACTTTAATTTTATATTTTTTTAATCTATGTTTGGTATCGAGCCAGCTCGGGGCTATAGCCAAACCCGCAGAATGGGTATTATCATTATCATCGTCATTATCAACATACTAAAGTCAAAAGTGACTAATGTTTCACTGCCACATAACCATAAAAAGCAGAGAGAGAGAGAGAGAGAGAGAGAGAGCACCTAGTTACTATGAGCAAAGTTATCAAGATAACTCACAAATGTGAGGCAAACTAAACCCCCACACAACACCATTATGGCCAGGTTAGCATTCGGACAAGGCGACATCAGCAAGACAGCTACCTTCTGGTCGGACACCATTTTTTGTGTTTTTCGCCACTTTATGAAGCTGCGGTTTAACCTTACAAACTAAGAGATACTTATTTAATTAAATGGGCATTGGTTGCGCGGGCGGTGATAACAATTACCATAATCAAGTTGACGGCCTTGATATAGGCACCTGTCCAATTATGTAAACAAATTTGCCAGTCTAAACTAAGCTTTGTATAATGTAGACCGGTCTACTGGATGAATTGCCTTTTCTACACTATGCAATGCTTAGTTTATACTGACATATGTAAGTAATTAATGGGTCAGGTGTTTATATCAAGACCGCAACCTTGAATATAATAATTGTTATCACCACCCGCGCAACCAATTTTAGTTTTATTATACAAATGTTCATTTCAATACCACTTCCCCATGTAGTGTGGTGTCTGTTCAGTAATGACAGATTGGGAATGGTTAGTTGGAACTTTGGGTCTAAATGGATGCCATATGAGCTCCACCTAAAAGAAAAATTGACTAACCAAGTTACATTAGTTAGTATATAACTGAAAATTGTGTGCAGTGTAGTGTACGGCAGGATGGCTCAGTGGTTAGAGCACCAGATTCCGAAGCAGACGTGCCCAGGTTCGAGTCCTGTCCGCGGCAAATTCTGGCCAATACATGATGAGTTCCCAATAAGGACGAAACCGGTCTACTGGATGAATTGCCTCTTCTACACTATACAATTCTTAGTTTATACTGACATATGTAAGTAATTAATGGGTCAGGTGTTTATATCAAGACCGCAACCTTGATTATGTTAATTGTTATCACCATCCGCGCAAACAATGTTCGTTTAATTATATAAATGTTCATTTCAATACCACTTCCCCATGTAATGTGGTTTCTGTTCAATAATGACAGATTGATGATAGATAGTTGAAACTTTGGTTCTAAATGGATTCCATATTAGCTTCATCTAAATGAAAAATAGACTAACCAAGTTGCATTAGTTCGTATATAAATTAATATTGTGTGCAGTGTAGTGTACGGCAGGATGGCTCAATGGTTAGAACACCAGATTCTGAAGCAGACGTGCCCAGGTTCGAGTCCTGTCCGCAGCAAATTCTATCCATTACATGAGTTCCCGATAAGGAGGAAACCGGTCTACTGGATGAATTGCCTTTTCTACACTATACAATTCTTAGTTTATACTGACATATGTATGTACTTAATGGGTCAGGTGTTTATATCAAGTCCGCAACCTTGATTATAATAACTGTTATCACCATCCGCGCAACAATTGTTCATTTCAGTACCACTTCCCCATGTAGTGTGGTGTCTGTTCATTAATGACGGATTGTGGATGGTTAGTTGGAACTTTGTGTCTAAATGGACGCCATAGGAGCTCCACCAAAATGAAAAATTTCTAACTGAGTTATTCTATTTCGTATATAACAGACTCCACACTGCATGGGAAAGTGGTATTGAATTGAACATTAATGTAATTAAACGGACATTGGTTGCGTCCGTCTATTGAATGAATTACCATTTATGCTCTATTCGATACTTAATTTATACTGACGAATGTATGTATAATGCGATTTGTGTTTTAATCAAGCTCGCAACCTTGATTCAAATAAATGGCGATAACCAATGCCAATCAAGACCAGAGTATAAAGCTTTTCCAGAGTAGCAGTTTTTGATGGTGTTATAACTTTTAAAGGTCTATACATATTATTTATATGTTAAGTTGACCGTACTATCGTTTCATTACTTATAGGTATGGGAGATGGTGTAGTACAGTTGTCGCGCATTATTTTACGGAATAGAAAATGGGGGTTTGAGTGTACGGACGACTCCTACTGATGAGTCGGCAGTGAGCACGGAAAAATGTGCACACGAAATTATATATTGTGTGCACACCGACTGGTTTTTCCTTCTGGTCCTATTTGAACTAATCTGTTACTAGGTGCGCAACACTTAATACACAATTGCATATATTCATTAGAGTTCTGTGAAAAAGGAATATATAACTCTTACATTCATTTGCATGTTTGGTTGTTGCGACTCAGACTACACACTTATTAAACTGATTGCACTTTATCGTCAGTAAAAATTAAATTGTAGAAATTTTTTATTGATTTTTGTATGGTTCAAGTAGTTTTGTGCTCATTAGATAGCCATAAAGCGTACTAGTTATCCATTTAATGGATTCTAGACGAAATGTGCTTCAAAAAGTATGTACTATTTTATTAGATTAAAATCTAACATGAAAATTAGAAAAAAAGTTTCTGACACACCTTCACAACCTAAACAGTAGGGGAATTGAGGGATGGAAAAATAAGTACGCAAGAGAGGGAGATATATATACATTGTGTGAATTTGCTTGTTTACTTGTGTTTGTGTGTGTGTGTGTCGGTAATTCGTTGGTTTGAGCATGTTTGCGCAGACTTGTTGACATTGTACGAGTGGACATTTACGCACATACCCGGACGAGCAATCCGTCCACTCAGCACACATTAACGTGTATTGATTTCTTAATTGAACCGATCCATTTTCGCCCTTAAATTATCTTGGAATGCACACATTTTATGCTTGCGGTGAAACGGTCTCAGCGTGTTGCCAATCACAGTTCAAATAACGTGAGCTCTAATTAGATGTTGCAGGATTCGGCGTAAACAGTATTTTCCGATATTGACGGTGGCATGAAAGTAACGACGTGTTGGAGTTCGCAGTTGCCATAGCATTTCGGTACTCGCATTAACCTTTCTGATGCTAAATGGGTACATTTATCTGTGTTACTAGCGATTCACAATCAAAGTCGAAATGTTTTGAGTATGCACAGTTTGCGGTCGCGGGGGTCGTCGCTTTGCAGTTGATCAGTTTCGCGAAGGTCCGATTGATCCCCATTTCCGAGTACGCATTGAGTTCGTCTTCGAACCAAACTAAGATTAGATCCTACCTCGTTGCCAGTGGTTAGTGCAAACGATGTTGAAGCCTTTGGAGGGAAGGGAGGAATCGACACCCGGCCACCACGAAGACCAAATCAATGCGCGCATGGAAATGGGAATCAATCGGACCTTCGCGAAACTGATAAAGTGCAAAGCGACAACCGCCCGCGACCGCAAATTGTGCATACTCTAAACATTTCAACTTCATTATTGTCAATTACTGATAGCAAAGGTGAATGTATCCATTTAGCATCGGTAAGACTACCAAATTCCCGATATGCTATGGCAACTGTGGATTTCAACACGTCGTTTCTTTAATGCCACCTTCAGTATCGGAAAATACTGTGTACACCGAATCCTGCGACATCTAAGTGGAACTCGCGTTATGTGAAATACACACAGGTAAATTCATACAAACATACATATATATGCATGCAGCATACATACCTACATACAAACTTGTATACTCGAGTACATACATACACGCTTGCATGCATTATACAAACAACAGACGTGCATACCTTCCTACATGCTTTCGTACATACATTTTTGCATACATAAATAAATACACAAATTTCTGCATGAATACATACTAATATACGTACAAATACATCCACAAATTCATATACAACTTAATACATGCATACATTCATGAATGCATAGCTAAATACCTTCATGCATCCAAATATACATGCAGTCCTACACGCATGTGTGCGTACATACAAACAAACATACGTGCACACATCGGCACATACATGCTTATGTACATACATAAACGCAAGGCACATACTTACATATGTACAAACATATTTATGTACATTAATATATACACACACACATGCATACATACATACACACAGGCATACTGAAATACATGAATAAATATGTATCTGCATACATACATACATGCATAGATACATATATACACTCATGTAATCATAAAAGCTGTTGAACTTTCAGACAGACGGTGCCAGAATAGCCTATGCTAACAAGCTGAGTTCCCGGGACCCAATGCAGAATCCTCTTCTCCGCATGATTCCAACACAATTTCGCCGATTCATGAGTCTGTTTGCCAGCTAGTTGACTTTGCGTCGTTATCAATTGACCTGTATCGAGAAAAATTGTGCTCACTCCTAAAACTGCTTTGGTACATTTTCTGCGGCTTTAACTATTCATCGTTTAAAACAGTAATTTAAACTAATCTCGTTCTGCCGCATAACTATGAATTTCAATGAAGAATTGTTATAGTAATAATAATAATATTAATAGTATTAGTAGTAGTAGTAGTAGTAGTTGTAGTCTTACTATCAATACTTATAATAATATTCGTAGCGACAATTAAACAAATAATACTAACAAAATTAAATAAATATTTTCATAACAATTTCGTACGTAACCAGTCGCAGAACAAATCCAAACTACCTTCAGTCACACGTACCGACACGTTTTGACCTTCTATGATAATTATCAGCAGAACATGACGGCAAACTGACTCGTGCGAATAAAACCGCAATGTCTATTTAATGAAACTTAAACTAGATATGGCGCTCTCACTTTTTTACAATCCTGCATACATTGTACTTGGGGGGAAATTTCGGCTGCACAAATTTTGTGCATTTATTAACATGAAATTTTTACCGTTTTTGCCAAATTTATAAGTTTTGCTATTAAACTATTGATGATCACTCGGTTCGTGCCAATAGTTCTTTAAATCAAGCTTGCTAGGATGAGGTAGGCGCAAATCCCATTGTCTCTAGTCCGTTGCTATACATAGCAAACTTGATTTAAAGTAATGTTATCAATGATTACTTAATCGAATAACTTATATACATGTCGAGAATGCTGAAAATAGTTTTTTCGTGCGAAATTTCCAAGCAAGTTTAATTTTAGCGAGCTACTAGAGGTGAGAGCCGCATATTTAATTTTACTTTCCATATATATGCAAAGCTGTTTGATCCTCGTTAGTCAGTTTGCCGTCGTACACTGATGATGATGATCATGGAAGGTCGAAACGCGTCAGTGCGCTGCAGCTGGCGGTAGTTTTGTTATGTTGTTCGACAATTGGTTAAATACAATGGGATTGGTGTTTACTTCAAGCTCGCAAACTTGATTGGACGTCTTTTTGTTTTCGCACAATGTTAACTGATTATGGATGGTTAGTTGGAGTCAGTTAAGGCAAGGTAAAATTTACTACCTGACGTACTCTTTCATTCGGAATATGTAAATTTTGTTTGTGATAAATTTTATCTTTCAAGTATTCTCAACGCGGTCGACAAAGTGAAATGTTTTATTTTTTGTAATATTCTGGTATTCATATTTCTGCATTAAATCCGATTTAGGTCGACCTCAACTCGCGGACGCAGATTTTACGGGAGATGCCGAAGTTGACAGTTCTGAAAAATGTATCCAAAGCTAACTTCACGGACGTGCTGTTCACCGATATTCCATTCATCGATCGTTTGAAGCAGATACACGAGGTAATTAGTGTGAGTTTTTTTGAGTCATGTAATTAATGTTCATGGATAAAGGCATTTCCTGCTTGGCGAATGTCCGTTTGTAGCTGGTCTACCGACCTCGCTCACCTGAGGTCTCGATAACCAGCATAACTTAGATAGCGTCCACTAATCTCTTCCGTATTACATGGAATAAAGAGACCGGGCTAGGTACTTCTGGTGTGTGGAACGTCGTTACATCTTCTGAGTGGATGAGCGTATATTGTGGCGCAGACTTGATTCCGTTCGTATCTCGGGGTGGTTTGTACACTTATTTTGCACCATCTCATGGCTACTCGTGAATAACATGCTAGAGAACAACAAATTTGGAAAACAATCGGACAATCGGGTTTCAACGTCATTCTCAGACAAGCGCCTGATGGGCGGCTTCAGTGTGAATGGACAAACGCGAACCAATCAGTCAATGCCAAACGCAATCTGTGCACCTGGAGAAATGTAATGGAATCAAATATTTTACCGACCTACGAGTGCTATCAATTGTCCCATAACAGAAAATTGCGGAATAAAATTCCTTTTTCATGCGATTCTCAAGTATATCCAAGTTGATATATATATATATATATATATATATATATATATATATATATATATATATTTATAATATATATATATATTTTTTTATCATATATATATATATATATATATATATATATATGAATGTGGGTGTGATTTTGTGTTTTAATGACAGGCTACAAAGCAGAATACGAAAGCGGAAAGAGAATGTGAAATTGGGGTACGTCCACTCATTTGTGTGCAGCACCTTCCGTTTTCGTCTCAGTGTTTCTCCATAGCGTGTCGTAAATTGATAATTCATTTAGGTCTTTGCATCCGATAATTTTTTAAAGGCCATATCTGTAAAGCATACTTACGAGGTTTCAGTGGTGTGTTGCGCAATCACAGACATGTATTCGTAGTTTGATCTGCAATAGGCATTCAACTGACAATGTTTTTTACTTTAGTTATGAAGCTCACGTATAATTTTTAGTTCAATCATTATTATGTATGTGTAATTTGAATTGATATATAAATCATGTGTGGGAATAATTATTACAATTCTGGTCAATCGGACCATGTAAGTTGATCGACAATTTACCCGTTTATTTTTTGAAGGGTTGCGCAGTGCGGGCGTCACAATGATTATAACCACAATTAGTGATCGTGGGTTGTTGCTTTGCACTTTATCAGTTTCGAAAAGATACGATTGATTCCCGTTTCCCAGGTACGCATCGAGTTTGTCTTCCTTTAGCCTGGGTGCGGATGCCTCCCTTTCCACCGAAGGCTTCAGCATCGTTCATACTAACCACTGGAAACGTGGTACGATCTTATCTTCTTTGACTGCGAACATTACAGGTCGGTATTTCCCGTACCACTCACACACACACAGTCGAAATGCTCACAATAGCAGATTTGACCACATTTGCTTAAATCTGCTATTGTGAGCATTTTGACTGTGTGTGTGGGTGTGTATGTTTGTGTGTGTGATCGGAGGTTGGATGATGGAGCGAGAAATGCCGATCCGAAACGTCGCCAGTCAACGAAGATTAGATCGTACCTCATTTCCTGTGGTTAGTACGAAATGGGCATCCATCGCATCTTTGCGATTCTGATAAAGTGCAAAGCGACAACCCACGATCGTCAATCTTGGTAACTATCAACTTACCTATTTTTGTTGATAAATAACATTTGAGGTGGGCAAATAACATGCGTAGTTTAGACGCGTTAAACGTGCGTGTTAAAACTGCCTCTTTGTTCTTCTTGGTTATGCAGGAAACAGCGTCTCACTTAAAATTTCTTCTTCTCTCCGAATTTGGAAATGTTAACGCGAAAATCATTAGAGCTGGCGTTCTTTTATTAGTATTATTGTTATAATCTGTATGCCTCTCATTAGTATATTTTTTGTTTTTCGCAGAGGAGCATACGTCATAAAATGCTGCTTTATTGCTATAATGCTGATTATAATGATAATTGTGGCGATGATGTTGATGATTGATGATGACTATTGTGGCGATTATGTTCATTATGATGATAATTGTGGCGATGATGTTGCTGATTAATGATGACAATTGTGGCGATTATGTTCGTTATGATGATAATTGTGGCGATGATGTTGATGATTGATGATGACAATTGTGTCGATTTTGCTGATGATTATGATGAAGATAATGAAGAAGCTGATGATGATGATAATTGTGGCGACGATGTTGATGAATGATGATGACAATTGTGTCGATTATGTTGATGATTATGATGATAAAGAAGCTGATGACGATGATGATGATTGATGATTACAATTGTGTCGATTATGTTGATGATTATGATGATGATGATAATTGTCGCGACGATGTTGATAATTGATGATGACAATTGTGTAGATTATGTTAATGATTATGATGATGATTATGAAGAAGCTGATGACGATTGTGATGATGATAATTGTGTTGATGATGACAATTGTGTCGATTATGTTGATGATTATGATGATAATTGTGACGATGTTGATGATTAATGATGACAATTGTGGCGATGATGTTGCTGATTATTGATGACAATTGTGGCGATTATGTTGCTGATTATTGATGACAATTGTGGCGATTATGTTCGTTATGATGATAATTGTGGCGATGATATTGATGATTGATGATGACAATTGTGTTGATTTTGCTGATGATTATGATGAAGATAATGAAGAAGCTGATGATGATGATAATTGTGGCGACGATGTTGATGATTGATGATGACAATTGTGTCGATTATGTTGATGATTATGATGATAAAGAAGCTAATGACGATGATGATGATTGATGATTTCAATTGTGTCGATTATGTTGATGATTATGATAATTGTCGCGACGATGTTGATGACTGATGATGACAATTGTGTCGATTATGTTGATGAAGAAGCTGATGATGATTGATGATTACAATTGTGTAGATTATGTTGATGATTATGATGATGATGATAATTGTGGCGACGATGTTGATGATTGATGATGACAATTGTGTCGGTTATGTTGATGAAGAAGCTGATGACGATGATGATGACTGATGATTACAATTGTGTCGATTATGTTGATGATTATGATGATGATGATAATTGTGGCGACGATGTTGATGATTGATGATGACAATTGTGTCGATTATGTTGATGCAAAAGCTGATGACGATGATGATGATTGATGATTACAATTGTGTCGATTATGTTGATGATTATGATGATGATTATGAAGAAGCTGATGACGATTGTGATGATGATAATTGTGTTGATGATGACAATTGTGTCGATTATGTTGATGATTATGATGATGATGATGATGATGATGACGATTATGTTGATGATTAATGATGATAATTGTGGCGATTATGTTGATGATTATGATGCTGATGATGATAATTGGGGCGACGATGTTGATGATGATGATGATAATTGTGGCGATGATGTTGATGATTGATGATGACAATTTGTCGATCATTTTTATGATTATGATGTTGATGATGTTGAATATAAAGAAAATCGTCAGAAAGTGCCGCAGGCATGAAATCTATCGGTTTCATGCACAGGCATGAATTCGAAACACCATGGCTGACGAAGCCATGTGTTGTTGTCATACGCTAAAATAATTATTATTGCGAAGGTGCCCTTTTGACCTCTGCATAATAAACTTCGTTTTCTCTCGTGGTTTTCATATTATGAACAAGATTGGATGCTCCCTTTGTGTGTTTCTAAAGCTAACTCAAATCCATTCAATTAATCTTTATCCTTGTTTATAGAGCATCATGCCTGGACCGCCGTTCGTGTTCGGCGCCGTACTTGTCATACTGGCGCTGTTGACAGCATTGTTTCTTCCGGAAAATCCACGGTCCAGTCGTTTTAACATGCCTTTGAAGCCGCATAATCGCAAATGGTGCCCGCTTTTTGCATCCTCGTCAATGTACCTGCACGGTACTAAAAGACGGTGTTGTTCGTGTAACTCGGCTTCAAAACTGTGTGGCTCCTCTACTCGACGTTACGAGAACATCATCAGTTCGGCTGGTCGTCCGAGCGATACTCACCGGGTCGCGAATAGCTCGTCCGTAATAACTAAAACTTCCAAAAGCCACGCTATGCTGCCGAGATCTCATGTTGATGAGATCGGAATTGGTGGCGCGAAATCGATGAGTGGTCGTTGCATCAGAGGCTTGAAACCGCTGCCGTTGGAGGCCTACTATGGTAATGTCATTCATTACCCTAAAGAGGAACGCGGTCTTGTGGATTATGTGGCACATTTCAGCACTCGCTTACTCAGGCTTCCTGTCGTGAGAACCGCTAGCGCTACAACTTCTAGCAGCCCCAGTTTCACTGTTGCAAAAGAAGTTGATAGTTATGCTAATAATGGCTATTCGGTCGGGGTTTTAACTCGAATTGCATCATTTGTTAGGTCATGGTGGATACCGTCTCAGTCTTGCAATAAAACAGATCACACAAAAAACGGCATTGCGGCTGACTTTTCTGCCTCTTCCGGATATTTCGGCTCTTCGTCGCCAGAGAAACATGCACTAGATCATTCACCGCTTTATGGTCTTTCTAGTCGCAGAAAACAGCAGATTCATGAAGAGGTGAGTTTTGTAGCAGTCTGTCTCATGATAACTAATTGTTAAACATTTGAAAGCATTTGCTTATCGCAACTAAATGAAATCGCGTACAATGACAAATGGATTGACTTCTATCGCATCAACTGAAAAGTTATACCGATGTCGTTCGTAACTGCTCAATGTGTGGGCTGAACGGCGACTGTCGCGTGTACCTTGCGGTTACTTTACTTGACACTGCGATCCTGCGTCGTGTTAGCATTTGTGTTCGGTTTCGCTACGCAGTCAACATCCTGTTAACTGGATAATGACGAGATGGGAGCAAGAGTCCCGGTTGTTATGGAACGTTTCTGCCTCTTAATGGTATTTGGCCTTTTAGCGCCTCAAAGCCGGATGCCTTTTCGTAAGTCGTGCACGTCTACCCCTGTCCATCGGGAATGTACGACCTGGTAGCTTTTTACAGGCCACGCACATACACACACACACACAAATCTACGAATATTGTGTTTTTTATGCGCGAATGAAGCATAACATTTTGCATCTTGATGTAGTGCTGTCTGCCATGCAAATGTTGACATCAATTTGCCAATAGCACTGTTGCACAACTCAAATATAATATGTCAATTCGGGTGCCAGGTCTCACCTTTACTTAAATACCTATTATATATATATATATATATATATATATATATATATATATATATATATATATATATATATGCAAATTTAGCTCTAATTCAATGTTGTTCGGTGAACAAATAAACCAGAGCTAAATTTGCTTCGCGAAGCGTTGAGAAATAACGGCTATCCGGACTGGTTCATCGAATACAACTTGAGGCAACGCAACAAAATCGAGGCCAATTTGGAGGAAAACAAAACACCCCAGAGAGTAACGTTTAGTGTTCTTTTTGGAGGTGATCTTCCAGCTGAGATCTTCAAAAGACAAGTAATTCGAGCGACTAAAACACGGTTTCCATCAATCCACTTTAAAAAAACTGGCACAAAGCAACGAATTTTGTTATGGCTGCCCACGGTGATTGTTGATGCACTCTTTTGGTTTGATTGAGCTCGGGTTAAACTGTCACAAAGACCAGCTTCGCAATTCGCAATTCTTTGTCATTTCCTGCCTCAATAAAACTTAATTTCGCCTGGTTTGGAATGAGATGTTTTACGGCAATATGTTTCATTAAAACTATATTTATGCTTACCTAGACATGCTCGATTTATAATGATAGCGCACAAGTTGGCGGAACTGTTTGTGAGGCTGGATATCGATTTATTTTGCCTACCTGACAATTTTGTTCAGCCTTAATGCGTATATTTTTGTGCGGACAACTATTTAGTACTTTACGTTATTGTAATCATAATTTCTTTTTTTTTAACTATTACCTCTTGTTGTTGTGGAACAGGTGGATGCAGGCCGAGATGCTGCATTGTTTGTTAATCAAAAGCTTGTGCCTGCAGACCCGATGACGACCGCAACAATGCCCAGTCCTGCTAAGAAGAACAGTCATCTGTCGTGTGCGTCAATGTCTTACGATGAAATGTATGCCGTCGGAGGAGACGAGGCGCAGTCCAGTGCCAACCAGGGTCAGTCGACTGGCTAGTTTTAATTTGATTGTGTTCTTCTGGTGTTTAACACCGGGTTGTTGTAGCCGACAATATGCCTATTTCAGTGCATACCGTTTAAGTGGCTCATTTGGTGTTGCCTAACAAGACAGCTGATCGCCTCCATGCACCAGGTGTTTCGTACCTCTAGTAGCAAATCAGTTCAAAGTGGACCGGAAGGCTATGCAAAGGTCTGCATGACCGAGATGGCATAAACTTATGTCCGCACGCCTGTCTTGCTCACGCGCGACTCTCATCTGTAGGAGCCGTTACCACTACACCGTATATCCACTATGTATTTTGGTGGGGGTATGTAGGACGAATTTGTTGTCAAGCACGAATAGAATCAATTAGGCGGCTGACACTAACAGCGAAGTCACAACTGAACTAATTTGTTACTAGGTTCGCAACACCTAATACATACTTGCATATATATTAGGTCTTCGCAACAAACAGTATTTAACTGTAATATATTGAATTGAATGATGTCATGCTTACCGCGAAATGTGATAACTGATATCGATGAAGGCCAGAGTGTATGGTTTAACTGGAGTAACAGGTGTTCGGAAATTGTTGTAATTCTCAATTTGGGTGAACTTTAGCATAAATTTATATCCATCAGGTTGGTATCATGTATCGACTCGGCAACCATAGTGTTAGTATCCCGTACTCATCGATTTCAAAAAAGGTATCAGTTACTAACACAATAGCCATAGTGTTAGTATTCTTTACAGACTCGGTATATATATTATATAGTGTGAGTTAGCATTGAAGTCGCATTGTCGTTGACTTTATATGATGTTAGCTTCACTATTACAGGTTTACACATTCGTCTAGGAGATTGTACCGTCCTATTATTCCACATTCTTCTACCAAATATATAGTGGTTAAAGGGCGTAATACCGGCTCCTAATGATGAGTCGCCAGTAGGCACGAAACGAATGTGTACGAGATTATACCTTCAGTTCATGTTGTCTTTGGTTCATCCTTCTGGTCACAACTGAACTAATTTGTTACTAGGTGCGCAACCCCTAATACATAATTACATATGAATTAGCTCTCCGCAACAAACAGTATTTAACTGTTGTGAATCACAGTAACAAGCACAGCAAACGGGCAGAGTGAGTCGAAAAGTCAGAAGAAAGAGTTGCCTAAAATATTAGGCTTTATTCATCATATAATGCAGATATACATGCTAAAAGACAAAGCAAAACATGTTAGTATACGAACGGTGTGAATATAAATGTGTGTACAAATAAACAATCATATCATTCTCCTCCACTGCGATTTGTAGCGTAGCGTCAGAGTCGGAACAAGACTGTTATAGTAACAATTCAAAGAGGATTGAGAAAACATAGTATTTAAACATTTCCACTTCGTAAGTTGAAGTAAGGATGAACACGTTGTTGTTGATTGATAAGGTTTTCTGAGATTCTCTGATAGGTCACGAGCATTTGAGTTATCCGTAGATTCACCATTTGCCTTAACATTATCATTATCGGTATCGTCATTATAGGAGGTTTGTTCATCAGCAACAACCGGTTCATTTTCACGGAGTCCCATATTAGTTCCAGTATCTTTCATCAGTGTCGGAGCCTTTCGGGGCTAATTGACGGATAGATACTGTATTCTCTCTTCCATCAGAAAATCCAGAACATGCAGCATAGTTAGGATTGCAATGAATTAGTTCAACTTCTTCCACAGAGGGGTCATATTTAGAAACTCTAGCATTCTTCTTGAGTAAAACTTCGCCAGGAACAGTAAGCCATGGTTGGGAGTGTGGATCAAAAGTCGACCTTCTATTGTGTCTGAAAAAGACGCTCGTGAGGGGTTTCTGTTGGTAGATGTGCACAATAATGAACGGATTGAATGTAATGCGTCCAGCAGCACGCATTCCCAGTTTTCAACTGAAAGCCTTTTTTGATCTGAGAGCGAGAAGGATCGATTTTCGCATAAGGTACCATTCATTCTTTTTCTACCTGTCCAATTTCCTTTGGGATTATAAGAAGTCGTTCTACTCGAAGCTATACCCCTTTCCCGAAGAAAATTTTGTATCTCGGTCGACATGAAGGAAGAACCTCTGTCTGAGTGAATGTACGAAGGCATCCCTAACATTGCGAATATTTGACACAGGTGAAGTATGACGGTGTGACTGCTAAGGTCAGGACAAGCAAATGCAAAGAGAAATCGAGAATATTCATCGATGACCGTCAGTAGATAACGATTACAAATTGATGAAGGCAGAGGTCCTTTAAAATCCATAGATAACCGCTCAAACGTTTGGGGAGCTTTGATTAATTGGCCTTGAATTGCCGAAGGAAATCTGGGCTTGATTTCAGAGCACACTTCACAACTCAAGGTCATTTTTCGCATTTCATCAATAGAATATGGTAAATTACGAGATTTCACAAAGTGGAGCATACGAGAAATTCCAGGATGACAAAGAGAATCATGTATTTGTTTTAAATCCAGTCCATTTAGAAGCGCACCACAACAGGATCGACTTAGTGCATCTGCTGCTTTGTTATCTTTTCCGGGTCTATAGACAACATCGAAGCTGTAAGGTGATAATTCCATTTTCCAGCGCAAAATTTTATCGTTCTTCACTCTTCCTCGAATTTGATTGCCAAAAATAAAGGAAACAGATCTTTGATCAGTGACAAGTTTGAAATGATTACCCAAAAGGTTTAATTTTTCCATTCGATATTTGAAAACCAAGGAGAGTAATTTCTTTAGCTGCGAAAATGCTCTTTGATTCATTTACGATCGATCCATATTTTTTAGCGGCATTAAGAAATTTGTTGAGATTTGTTTCGTGTTCAAGCGTATCTCTCCCGCAAACTGGCACATTGTCCACATTGACAAATGTATCTGTGAGATGTTCCTGTGCGATTATATGATCCATAGTTCTTTGGAAACATGAGACACCATTCGTCACTCCGAAGGGAATGCGACGGAATTAAAACAAGCGTCCACACGCTTCGAAAGCAGTAAATACCTTTTCATGTTCTTGGATAGGTATTTGGTGGTAAGCGCTTTTGAGATCCAAAGTGCTGAATATATGATATTTTGAAATGGTTTCAGCCATTTGGTCTATTTTCGGCAAAGAATATGCGCCTAAAAGTGTGAATTTGTTGACCGTTTGGCTGTAGTCCACAACCATACGTTTCTTGTGATTCTCATTCGATACCACGAGAACTTGTGCTCTCCACGGGGATGTTGAAGGTTCGATAATGCCATCAGAAACTAATCTGTTTATTTCATCCCGGATAAATATTTCATCCATTCGATTGTACCTTCTTGATTTCGTAGCAATAGGCCTCCAGTTAGCAGTTAAATGGTGGAAAAGAGGCGGGGACGTAACAGATGCAGGTTTCAGTAAACAGACTGTGAATGACGATTTATGACCACCAAAAGCGATATTTACACTTTTATGCAATCCAAGGAAGTCATGACCGAGGAGTACGTCAGTACAAAGATCAGAAAGTATAGATAGCTTGATATTTTTATAAACACATGATTTGTATTGAATCGACACAAAACAATGGCCTTTGGTATGACTCGATAATGAGCTAGACGCCATGGTTATTGTTTCTCGTGAGGAGTGAATTTTCCAATTATTTTTCAAAACGAAGGCTTCTGAAACATAACTACAGGAACTGCCTGTATCAACGAGAGCATGACAATTTATGTTGTTGACTTCTAGATTTATTACACATTTGGTGAGACAATCAGGTGCAGCAGCTAATACAGTTGCAGATATGGTAGGATGAAGCGTCGAAACCTCTGGGCGGTGATTCTTAGAGCGACATACCTTTTGAAAATGTCCTTTGTTTCCACAACTTTTACAGAAAGCGTTTCTGGCCGGACATTTCCATCTTAAATGATAATCGTACCCACAAAAGACATTTTTGTTTAACAGCAGCAACAAGATTATCTGTAGATTTATCGGAGGTTGATGAAGGACAGAGTGGCTGAACCGTTGCAGTGTGTGCAGAATTCAAACAGTTTTGATATGATAATGATTGCTTTTCCGCCATTTCGAGACCACGTGCTTGATCAAAAGCCGCTTGAAAATTAAGTGAGTTGTGTTCTAAGAGACGTTTTCTGATTGAATTGGACTGGATTCCATTAATGAAGGCATCGCGCAGAGCATCGTCTCGATTTTCCTCGGCCGTAGTTGGTTTGAAATTGCACTCCCTAGCTAACGATTTCAGAATCTGAACAAATTGATTCAATGTTTGTCCATTTTCTTGTTTAGTAGTCGCGAGTATATGACGAACAAAGACTTCATTTTTCGGTCTGACATAGAGATTCATTAGAGTTTTGATAGCATGATCATATGTATCACAGTCAACGATGTGTTCATATACGTTAGGAGAGACGTAGGAAATAAGAGTGTCTAATTTATCCGGATTCATGGATTCGACTGATTTTAGGAGGCCACAGAATGTACGATACCAATGATTCCATTGTTTTGCTGTATCTGGTGCACTAGGTTCAACATCAAATCTTTCTGGTCTGAGTAGGCGTTCCATGATTGGGTTATATGATGAATAAATTGTTCTGAATCACAGTAACAAGCACAGCAAACGGGCAGAGTGAGTCGAAAAGTCAGAAGAAAGAGTTGCCTAAAATATTAGGCTTTATTCATCATATAATGCAGATATACATGCTAAAAGACAAAGCAAAACATGTTGGTATACGAACGGTGTGAATATAAATATGTGTACAAATAAACAATCATATCAGTTATGTTGGGTGTCCATTGTGACAGTAGAAACGCCAATGTGTGGTTTCACGATAAATTATATATTGAATAAAAGTTTAGTATGCACGAATCATTATCTTTATAGCTTCGTTCAGAAACAAAACGTTGCTTTCAAGAAAGTAAGCCAGTTATCACTAATACGCCACGTTCAATCTTAAATAGGTTTTGAACTCAATATTTTGCGGTGTGTAAGCATTCAGGTTATCAGTGCCGCGTTATGCGTACGCGGGTAATAGCTGTACACGGGCAGTTACACAAAGATCCGATTTGTCACTATTTCCAATTTTGTTTTGTCTTTTTTTTATTTACCAATTAATCAAATTGTATATTTATTTATTCACACCTTATATAAATATATAAAATACATATAAATATGTATAAAAACATATATATATAAATATAAGCAACAGTGTGAGTCATATATATATATATATATATATATATATATATATATATATATATATATATAGGTTTTACGATATTATATTTAGATATATATGTATATAGATATAATGAATTATTTTAGTCATATGAGCAAATATTCTTATGCAATTATTTCCAATAGTTGATTAACTTCGCATTGTGCTTACGATTAGTTTTTTGAAAAACGTTAGTTGTCCAGGCTATCTCTATCTTTCTCTCTTTAATCGTTCACCTAAGCGTCGATATAACATTCACTTTCCATCCATCTACGTTACTTGCTGCTCCATATTTGAACTAATTTGTTGCTATGTGCGCAATACCTCACACACCATTGTATACATTAGAGTTCCCGGCTTTAAATAAAATACAGTATATGATAGTCAAGGTTTTAGTTTTAGAATTTTTAAATTTTGATTACCGTGACATAGTAGCAATACAGTTATAACAAATAACAAAAGGTTCGATACTGTTTCTCTCCCCTAAAAATATTCTGCATAAGAGATGAGATGAGGTATAGGTGAGGTAATGATTGGTCTGCTAATTATAAAAAGTTATATATTGAGTTTAGTTACTGAGACAAATTCTATGATTAAAATAGTTTTGAGTCAAATATATATAAATAGAATGGTTTTGGAACGAGGTTACCACATTTGCTTAAATCTGCTATTGTGATCAGTGTTGTGTTGCCTGATGATGGTGCTGGAAAGTAGGCACCGAAACGTCGCCAGTAAACAAAGATGTGATAGAACCGCATTTCCAATTGAAGTAAAAAATGAGTCAACCCGATCAAAGACAAAACAAGATTGGAAATAGTGACAAATCGGATCTTTGTGTAACTGCCCGTGTACAGCTATTACCCGCGTACGCAAAACGCGGCATTGATAACGTTCAATCTTAGTTTGTTGGCACCCAGTCAAATTTAGTTTCCGCTTAAGAAAATGAAGAATTAAAACAAACGAAAACGACTGTTCTAGAAAAATTACTTAATTAATTATCGAAAATGAAAATTATTCTTCATTTTGCATCACGAACATCAGTAGACATGACTTTTGAACTAAAAATAGTGTTGTGTACAAATCGGAATAAAAATGTCCCTAAATATGTCCTCAGCCAAGTGCATCATAAATGTAGCCACTCTACAAACATACATACATGCATAGAAACATTATTAGTAACTAGTGTTCACTTCCATATAACCATTTAAAATAAAAACTGGGAAGAAAATAGTTTAAATTGTAATAGTAATGATATAAATAATAATTTTGACAAACAAATTATCAAAGGAGGGTGATTTAATTTTATTTTAATCATGGTTGCGATCTTGATATAAACACATGACGCATTAAGTACATACATTTGTCAGCATAAACTAAGAATTGTAGAGTGTAGAAAAGGCAATTCATCCAGTAGACCGATAGAAAACGACGACTGCACAATGGCAATAAAGTCACGAACGTTGATGGAGCCTTATTTGTTTTTCTAGCAAGGTGCGGTTATTGGCAGATTCAAAATATGTTTACGGATGTCAACGTTGGCTACTCCTTGTTGGTAATCAAACTGCTCTGTGTTTATCAAACAACGATGGTCGAATGCCCGTAAGCGTCTAAAATCATCAACTCTAAGAGGCCAAGTTTGATTAGTGTATAGTAAATCTGCGCGTACATAGGCGTTGTAAACACGACCTTTAAGGCAAAGTGGAATTTTCGCGTTTCTCCAAAAATGGCGAAGATTCGAGAAAGCTACTCTAGCTCTCGCGATTCGCATTCTCATCTCGTCGAACATACTGCCTACATTATTGATAGAGCTCCCAAGATATGTAAACCTGTCAACTATGTCTAGATCTTCATTCTGCAGTCGCAGAGTGAGCGGTGAGTCATCCTGTAAAAGTATCTTACATTTAGAGGGTGCGATTTTCGTACAGAGAGACGGAACAACGTCTGTTAATCTATTCAAGGTGGCCTGAGTAGTATATCGATTGTCGAATAATAGTACGATATCGTTTGCATAGTCAAGATCGACTAGTTTACCGCCAAGGATAGCTTCAAAAAATGCGTCCTGAGTGTGTGGAAGAGTGTTGTTCATAATAGCATCGATAACGAAATTAAACAAAAGTGGGGAAAGTCGACAACCTTGACGAACACCACTGCTGGTTGTAAAGGTATGCGTTAATTCGTTGTAGACCTTTACGCGACCAGAAGTTTTTGTGTAGAGAGCGCGTATAATATTTACAAATGTTGTGAGAATATCGAATGAAACATTGCGATCCACCGAGTCGAATGCATCCTTGAAGTCTAGAAAGATGGCTATTGTGGAAGGGTGATATAAATGTCTCAGTTGAAGAATATTCCTTAAGGTAAAAATATTATCTATACAACTTCGTCCTGCGCGGAATCCGGCCTGTTCTTCTCTTGTTTTGTGATTCACGTGAAGCGCTAAGACGACATAGGATAATCGAAGCAAATAACATAGACACGACTGTAGCCAAGCTTATACCACGATGGCTATCGCACGAATTACGATTGCCTTTTTTAAAGATGGGAATGATGGTCGACTCATTCCATTCAAGTGGTACGGTCTCCTCATTCCATATAGTATGAAAAAGCTTAGTCAATGCTCCCAAAATTATATCGCCACCATGCTTAAATAATCCCGGAAGCATATCACGGCCTGCAGTTGGGCGACGTTTGAGAGATATAGAACCGCATCCTGTACTTCGAACTCTGATGGTTGCTCGAACCTAACATTACACACTGACGCAAGTGCCAAAGAAAATTGGTCATCGCAATGGCTTATTTTATCGGTTATTAGGTGTTTGTTACTAGCAATTATGGTTTCGCTAACCTTTAATTTTCTCGAACCTGTTTGCTCGGACGAGTTGCAACAAACAGGTGCGAGCGTTTCTTCCCCCTCTTCAGCCTTTCTGGTTCAATAGGATTCGAGATCGCGATTTGGACTTCGCTCAATGTGGCGTACTACAACTCGAAGAGTATTATCATAGGCCTAGCTAGCTGGAATTTGGCATTCATAGATACATCTACATGCATGTGGAAAGGGTAGTCAAACGTCCTGTAAATTGGCTCCAGTAGAGCCTGTGGCTATATTGCCGTAAAAGCGAGGCTCGTTCACAAGACAATTTGCGCACCTACAAAGTTGGCGAGGAGGCTGTTGTTTTGTGTTCTGGCAAAATGTTTTCTCAAATTATTAATGTGATTGCATAGCCAACAGCCTTCCTGTTTACTGTATTCCACCTGGGCTATGATACCTGATTGGACGAGTACAGTTTCCGCCACACTGAACTCGATCCAATTATCTCTCTCTACGCTGGCTGCTGATTGGTGGAATTTTGCCCAACTGGCTCTCGTACGATTGTGTTTGTTGCTGGTGTAGCAACAGTTGTTCCGCTATTGTTGTCCTGCTTCTAACATCGGTTCGCTTTCACGCATTGCCTAACTTGTACCAAATTCCCAAGAAACTCCATCAAATGTGGAGCCGGCTTATCCTCCAAAAGGAGTCAGCCGCAGTAAAGTAAAGTAAGTAAGTATTGCCTAACTTGAATTAGCCTATTCGTATGCGTGTAAAACACACACTCCTGCCTTCTTAAATTGACGCGACTGATGCGCCGCCCCCCTTGGACGTAACAATGCACTACGTTATTATGATTTATTATGCTACATTTTTGTGTTTTCCACATTCCACGCGCAAGCCGCCTTACTATCCTGTTTTATGTCAGTCGACTGACCGTTCGATTTTTACAAGCACATTCATGGTTGAATCTCCGCGAGTTGCGTTCGCGGGTTGTCGCTTTGCACTTTATCGGTTTCGCGAAGATCCGATTGATCCCCCCATTTCCAAGCAGCGCATCAGCTTTGTCTTCCTTTAGGCTGGGTGCGGATTCGTCTCTTTCCTCCGAAGGCTTCAACAACGAAGTCCGATCTAATCTTCGTTGGATGGTGACGTTTCGGATAGGCGCTTCCCGTGCCATCATCAGGCTTCTGATCACACACACATACACACACAGTCGAAATGCGCACAATAGCAGATTTAAGCATATGTCTGATATTGTGAGCATTGTACTGTGTGTGTCGCATTAGAGGCCTCATGATGGAACGGGAAACGCTGTTCCGAAACGTCGCCAGTCAACGAAAATTAGATCGTACCTCATCTCCAGTGGTTAGTATGAACGATGTTGAAGCCTTCGGAAGAAAGGGACGAATCCGCACCCAGCCTAAAGGAAGACAAAATCGATGCGCTGCTTGGAAATAGAGATTAATCGGATCTTTGCGAAACGGATATTGCAAAGCGACAATCCGCGAACACAAATCGCGAAAATTCAACATTTGAAGTACATACCTTATTGGAATGATTGCTGAAGTTGATCATTGAGGATGGCGTCCCAGATTGACTTGACTTCTAGGTCATCATCACGATCAAGCGCAATACATAAGCTTTTATTTAAATCAAGTTTGCGAGCTTGAAGTAATCACCAATCCCATTTTATTTAACCAGTCGTCGAGCAACAGAAAACTATCACCAGTCACACGCACTGACGCATTTCGACCTTCCATGATCATTTAAACAATAATTGATTGCGCGGGTGGTGGTAACAACTATTTAAATCAAGTTTGCGAGCTTGAAGTAAACACCAATCTCATTGTATTTAACCAGTCGTCGGACAACTTAGCAAAACTACCGCCAGCCGCAACGCACTGACGCGTTTCGTCCTGCCTTGATCATCATTAGATTACGACGGCAAACTGACTAGCGAGGATCAAACCGCAGTGAATATACATGGAAATCAAATTTAGATATGCGGCTCTCACCTCTAGCTGTCTCGCATACATTGAACTTGACTGGAAATGTCGGCTGCACAATTTCTATGCAGTCACGAATATTAACTGATTGCAGCTTTCGCCACAAATAAATATATAGGCAAAACAATTTAACAATAATTGATTGCACGGGTGGTGGCAACAATGCTTTAAATCAAGTTTGCGAGCGTGAAGTTAACACCAATCCAATTGTATTTAACCAGTCGACGATCAACATAACAAAACTACCGCCGGTCGCACGCACTTTTACATACATTGGCATCGAAAACAAAATCTTTTACCATCGCGTGACCATAAGCACGAGTTAAATTAATGACTACTGGTGTACAAAAGGCTACTCTGTTTCTCAATTTACCCTCGTCACTCATGTTGCCTTTGTTATTTACATGGCAACAATAGAGTAGAGTCTGCATAGTTCACCTGGCCTATTCTGGCGCCTGACAGAATTTCAACGTCATCCTTCCAAACACAGAGAAGCGTAAAATTCAAAATTGTGTCTACTACGAAGAAACAGACATGGAGAAAGTGGACACCATTGTCGGATGCCGCGATCATTAGTTAATCTGTGCGAGAATTCATTTCAGGCTTTGTCGCAACCAGAAGTGTTTGTGTGAGAAGCTTTTTGCACCATTGCAAATTCAGCAGAAATGCACGTTTAGGCAGACTATCCAATAATCAACTTCGATTCGTAAAGTGGAATTCATCTTTAATATCCAGAAAAATGGTGATTGTAGATTTATGGTATAAATGTCTATGTTAGGGCTTTGCAGTAAAATACGACCTACACCATTGCATTAGTGAACAGACATTGGTTGCGCGGGCAGTGATAACACATACCTTTAATCAACGTTGCGATCTTGATGCAAACACCTAACCCATTATATACATTTTGTCAGTATAAACTATGTAATGTATAGTAAACAGGTTTCGTCCTTATTGAGAACACATCACGTACTGGCCAGAATTTACTGCTGACAGGGCTCGAACCTGGGCATAACTGTTTCGGAAATAGGGTGTAGTGTGCGGCATGGTGGCTCAGTGGTTAGAGCACCAGATTCCGAGGCAACCTTGATTAAAAGTAATTGTTAACACCGCCCGCGCAACCAATGTTCGTTTAATTGAATAAATGCTCATTTCAATACCACTTCCTCATGTAATGTGGTGTCTGTTCAGTAATGACAGATTGGGCATGGTTAGTTGGAACTTTGGGTCTAAATGGATGCCATATGAGCTCCACCTAAAGGAAAAATTGACTAACCAAGTTACATTAGTTAGTATATAACTGAAAATTGTGTGTAGTGTAGTGTGCGGCAGGATAGCTCAGTGGTTAGAGCACCAGATTCCGAAGCAGACGTGCCCAGGTTCGTATCCTGTCCGCGGCAAATTCTGGCCAGTACTTGATGAGTTCCCAATAAGGACGAAACCGGTCTACTGGATGAATTGCCTTTTCTACACTATACAATTCTTAGTTTATACTGACATATGTAAGTAATTAATGGGTCAGGTGTTTATATCAAGACCGCTTCCTTGATTATAATAATTGTTATCACCACCCGCGCAACCAATGTTCGTTTAATTATATAAATGTTCATTTCAATACCATTTCCCCATGTAATGTGGTGTCTGTTCAGTAATGACAGATTGGGGATGGTTAGTTGGCACTTTGGGTCTAAATGGATGCCATATGAGCTCCACCTTAAGGAAAAATAGACTAACCAAGTTACATTATTTGGTATATAACTGAAAATTGTGTGTAATGTGTGGCAGGGTGGCTCAGTGATTAGAGCACCAGATTCCGAAGCAGACGTGCCCAGGTTCGGGCCCTGTCCGCGCCAAATTTTTTCCAGTATATGATGAGTTCCCATTAAGGACGAAACCAGTCTACTGGATGAATTGCCTTTTCAAACTGTACATTACTTAGCTTACACTGATAAATGTATGTACTTAATGGGTCAGGTGCTTATATCAAGATCACAAACTTCATTATAAGTAGCAATCGCTTTATGTTAGCTTCTCACACCAGGAACTAAGAGAGTTCAGTCTTACGCACATAAATTTGAATTTCTGGGTTTTTTGGCGATCAAGTTTCAGAGTGTAAGGCTGTTGTGATGCTTTTTTGTAATAGTCATTTTAGTTACGACTAATCTGTGCCCTCCGGCTGTCAAGCTGAAAATTTGCATCACTGCTAACCTGTGTGTTTTGTCTCTGGTTTTTAAATGCAAAATAATGCAAAAATTGCGGCTGTCTTTCACTTTCTGTAGGTCCAATTTTTCCAGAACTTTGCTCACCATAAATATGTGACCGAGTAAAAATTAGGAAGCTGAGAGTAAGCCTCGAAAGTTGACTGTGCGATAAGTTACGCTTCGTTCGCTTTCTGCTTCTGCCTCAAGTTTGTGAATTGTCTTAATAAATAGTATGAATATCGTGTAATTTCTTCACCTTTACCTGGTATAATACATCAAATGGTTATTGCTTTTGCTTTAATTTCTTCTATCATAGAACAATGTCTGGTGACCTTAGCAAAATGCTGGTACCATTTCAAGTAACTTGATTACCTCTTGTGATGTTTACTCCGCAAACTTCTGGGGTTGTGAGATATTAAGTAGCTTTTTTCAGACTTACTTGCTATTCATATCGATTAGTGTGTCTCGTTTAATTGTTACTACGCCTTTCCTCATAAAATACGCCTCGTTCTGCCCGTCCTCGTCGCATTTTGTTGGCGAACGCCGAGTTTGTCATTTGGAGCGGTCGTTATGCTCTCAAAGACACTGCGATAATTCCGGTGAGTATATAGTACTGTAGATAGCGTAGACCAGCGCTTTCCCGGAGCGATCAAATTGCTCTCGTGATATCAGCTACTTTGTTACACTGCATAGTACTCTCACTATCCATGATGGATTCTAACTGTCCTCCTTTGTAGTGATCATGCTATACTAATATTTTTTTCAAATTGACACTTAACGACATATATATATATATATATATATATATATATATATATATATATATATATATATCCGTCGTAAAGTCCATCCCCTCCTCAACGTGGTACGACGGTGTCAACCATGTCTCGATGGCCGATCGTACATGGGCTAACGGGGCTATGGCGGTGGTGTCACCAGGGCGTGGTGGATTTCCGACCGGCAATCGGATCTCCTATAAAATACCACATGAGCCCGACGACGGCACCATGACTCGGCGTGTGTTCCCCGCCACAAAAGGGTTCAACAGCCACAGGATTACATGGACTCCTGGACAGTACCCCGTACTTCCGAATGGCGAATGAGCTCTCAACAGCCACCGGCAACCATGCAACTTACTGCTGCCTTGCAGACTGCGCTTGGATGTGCAAAGGCTAGAGGTGCGTCCTCGATCAAAAAGCCGAGTGGTGAGGGGACACCACTTGTACCGAATTCCCAAGAAACTCCATGAAAATGGAGCCGGCTTATCCTCCAAAAGGAGCCAGCCGCAGTAAAGTAAAGTAAAGTATATATATATATATATATATATATATATATATATATATATATATATATATATATACAACACTTCAAGAAAATCTAGAGTACCATCCTCCTCATTTTCAATCTTAAATCTAATATTCAGATGCCATGCATTAAATGTATTGATTAGTTCTCGGGCATGCACACGGCTATCTAAGACCACAAATATGTCATCAACTTAACGGTGGTATAGTTTAACGTTACTCAATCAATCAAAGTTAGTTCTTTGCAACATGCACATAAACATATCGGCCATGACGAGGAACCCAATTCCTACACCATCTCTCCGTCTATATGGTTGACCATTAAAATTGAATCGAATATCTGAACAGCATAAAAAAACCATCTCGGTACCATGCGCCGACTTGGAAACCATATTTTTCGTACCATTTAGGGGCTCGGTATAAAAATTGCACCGACTAAGACGTTTTACCATTTCAATGGGTAGTAGCTATTAAATTTAGACTGTTTTTCTATCTAAAAATAACATCCTTCTCTGTTCATGTCTGCAGTAAATCGAGTTGACAAGATGTATTTAAAAAAATGTATTTTGCTAAATTCATACCGAGTAATAAAAGTTTGGTATATCTAAAGAAAAACTGTCCTACAAGCTTTCTCGTTATTACTGGGTAGTACCATAATAGCTGCTGACGTTTCACTTAAGGGGAACACGTCGAGTATGTGCTAGACAGTGAATCTATAACTGGAAGGTGTTCAGCTCAATAGGATTACATAATTGCGCACACACATCTAAGTGAAACCACAGTGAGTGAATGCTAGTTTACCTACTATTATAAATTGAATTGAATCATGTCATGATTACCGCGAAATGTGATTACTGATATCGATCAAGGCCAGAGAGTATGGATTTGCTGGAGTAACGGGTGTTCATAAATAGTTGCATTTCTCAATATGTTGGTGAACTGTAGCATACATTGAAATACATCGTGTTGGTCCCATGTACCGACTCGGCAACAATGGTGTTAGTACCATGCACCTTTTCGGTACATTAATGTCGGTATCGGTTACTAACACAATAGCCATGGTGTTGGTATCCTTTAGAGACTCGGTATATCTTTTACATATAATGAGTTGGCTTTGAAGTCGTATTGTCGAAGACTATATAATGTTTGATTCACTACTGCAGGTTTACACACTCGTATAGGAGATTGTACCGTCCTATTATCCCACAATCTTGACCAAAATATATAGTGGTTAAAGGGCGTAATACCGGCTCCTACTGATGAGTCGCCAGTAAGCACGAAACGAATGTGCACATGAGATTATACTTTCCGTTCATGCTGCCTTTGGTTTATCCTTCTGGTCACAACTGAACTAATTTGTTACTAGGTGCGCAACACCTAAAACACACATTCAAAGTAGCTTTTCAAACTTTGCACAGATACGTGATCATTCACTGGCTTTAATAGATTGGTCAACACCTTCAAATTGTGAATCAGAAATAAAACAATTGACTTTAGAAACGCAATCATCACGATCCATGACAACCAAGCCAGGCGCTTTGTCCGGTGACAGAATAAAACGATCACGCGCCATGGCCACTTTTCGTGACGCAGCCTTGGTCCGCTTTGCTCAACTGAGACCTTATTGACTGTGACGAAATTTTGATATTGGTCGTAACCAATGTTAACAGACTCTACCTTGAACCGTCTTTGTCTGTCATTATTGCTCGCTTCTACATCAGACAGCTGATTGACTAGTGATGGTACTTCTTCGATATTAAGGTAGCAGCGTTTTCGCGCCAAGAAGGGCTACGCGAAAGGCGTGTGAGCGCATTTTCGCGCGGCACCTATTGATTGCCTGCGACCAACTCGAGTATAATATCACAGTTAGGAGTAATTGCATGCCTTCGTACCTAGCAGGTTCACAACAACCTTGCTGGACGATGGGCAAGGTCCTCGAGTTCGTCAGTCGGGACACTTTCCTGCTTCCTGACGAAGTTTTCAATAGGAAAATTTGAGTTTTTACCTGGTTAGACTACAATTTTCATCATTTCCAGCCACACAAAAGTCAAGTGACTAATGTTTCACTGCCATATAACCATAAGGAGTGAAAAAAAATATATAAGTGAATTTAGATAAATTATTATTGAGATTTACGAGAGAGGGAGAGAGGGTAGAGAGAGAAGGAAAACCTTGCTATTATATATATATATATATATATATATATATATATATATATATATATATGAAACAGGTAGAAGTCATTGTCCGAATCACGTTTATCATCATAATTTCTTTCACAGAGAATTAGAATTTTTGTCCTTTGGGACACGATAAGATGTCGGGCGACGTTGTTGTTAAAACTGGATGCGGCCTAGCAGTTAGACTTAAAATGTATTTGACTACGAACAATATCATCATCGGTGGCATACAATAAGCCTTCTTATGACGGAGTCTTCGATTTAAACGTAATTGTTTACCGTTTGGATTTTGTTTTGAATACCTGTGTTTACCTCCAATCCTCGCCTGGTTTGTCGATAAAAAGTTTGCTTTTTGTTTCTATTCAACTTGTAGGGTTAACATTTTTTTCGTATTTAATCCGCAAATCTCAAGTCTGTTTTGATCATTTTTTTTCCTCCTTTGCCTACAGAGTCTGTTGTTTCAGTTTCTAGATTACTCAACCACCACCACCACCATCATCATCATCATCATTACGGCAGAAAGAGCTATTTTAATGTTTTTCAGCAGAAAACGAGCTGCAATTACCAGCCGCTGTTGTCTTCCGCTGAGCCGGAGACAGTTGTCCCCGACGACTACTCAACCAACAAATGCGGCAAAAGCAAATTCGACAACGAGCAGGTGACTGGCCGCATTTATTACGGCGAAATAGGTGTTCAGTTGAACCAAGATTCCAATAACTTGCCCCAGGCAGATATTGATAGCTTTACAAACAGCAACGGAAGCAACAATATTGAGTTCTCCGAATACCAACGGAAATACTGTCTTCAGCATCAAAAACTGTCCCATGACCAAATGAAGCTCGTGGAAGAACAAGGTGCCGATTTCACTAAGCCGGAGATCTCAAGAAGTGTCGCTCATGAGGCTATCACTAAATTTTATGAACCTGACTCTTCCTGTGCGGATAATAAAGTGAGTATAAAGTTCATTGTAAAAATAATTGCACACAGCCGACATCACGGCAGTCAAACAGACATGTTTTGAAGGGTTGTCGCGCAGCGCGAGCTTCATATTATGTCATACCGCGAGTTGCGTACACGGGTTGTTGCGTTGCGCAATCAGTTTCACAGGTATACGATTGACCTCTCCATTTCAAAGTACGCATCTGTTTTTTGTTCGATCAGGCTGGGTGCGTATTCGTGCCTTTCTTCCGAAAGCTTCAACATTTATCAAAATTTACCGTTGGCGGCGTTTCGGAACACCAATCGTGAGTATTGTCTTGTGAATAGTTACCTGATGATGGTAGCCAGTAAACAAAGATTTTATAGCACCGCATTCCCAATGGTTAGTATGAACGATGTTGAAGCCTTCGGAAGAAAGGGACGAATACGCACCCAGCCTAATCGAAGACAAAACGTATGCATACTTGGAAATGGGGATGAAACGGAGCATTGTGAAACTGATAGGGCAAAGCAACAACCAGCGAACGCAACTGGCGGTAAGTCATCATCGATCAGGCAGACAGACAGACAAACAGCGCATCAGTACATCCTTCCATGAGATTGATGCTTTATTACTGCATTACTATGAAAATCACAGTGAAGTAATAGTGGGCCACCCATTCCCAGTTGGTATTGCATGAAACCTACCGGACTACGCAGCGTGGTCAAAGAACTGCCCGACTTGACGATCGGAAATTTATCAGCTGGTCGAACCGACAAAGCCAACATTAACGTCTATCCCATCCACTGAAATGCCGCAAGTCTGGTCTTGCTTTACGGATACCAGGTGCAAATTTTGACAGGAGTATTGACGGACTAAGAACAGGCTTGCCTTAGACCGAGGGCATGTTTCTGCTACTGGAATAAACTTTTATCGCCAAATATATTTATCGGAGTTTTTTTCTGTAAAAGAATCACATTTAAACTAATATCTAGATTTCCTACACAGGAGAGTCTGTGCCTATAAGAAACAAATGACAAGGTTTTTTCCACTGGAAACCGTATGCTGCTATATATATATATATATATATATATATATATATATATATATATATATGCTACAGTTTTATGTCTGTAGGTCAAATGAAAAATTACTGATGTGGAACTAACTGCAATGAATGGGTCGCATATTTTCGTGCCATGCTAATGTCTGAGTGATATTGGTGCGCGTAAGTATGCATAACGGATTTTGTTTACTTTGCTGTATGATTGGCAAGATAAAATTTAGTCGATCATTAATTTCACGGAAGGGGGATAAAATCTGTAAATTAAGTTTGTGACCTTGAGATAAACACCAATCCCATTGTATGTAACAAGTCGTCGAACAACATGGAAAAACTACCGCCAGCCGCAACGCACTGACGCGTTTCGACCTTCCATGATCATTAGCGGAGCACGACGGCAAACTGATTAACGAGGATAAAACCGCAATGCACATATATATATATATATATATATGTGTGTGAAACAAAATTATACCTGGAAGTTTATCGCCAAACAAGCCAATTAAAATATTCTAGTTTAGTTCTGGCTTATTGGCACAGCGGATCTGATTGGACGCGGCATTTGAAATTAACCTATCGTCTACAATGATGAAAATGGCATTCAATATATTTCGGGCTAAATTCGGATATTTTAATGAATTATTCATTCTTGATTATATTTTCTTTGCCCCGTTGCATAAGTTTATTATTTCTAATAAAGTAAACGTTTCAATTTTGCATCCTTTTTCAAAATCACTAGTCAAGGAAGCCAGCCGGTCAAAGTCAAGTCTTCCGGGTGTTTCAGTCTGATCGTGCACACAAAGGCATAGCTGTTGCGCCTCGAAAAATGTTGACAGCCGTGAAGAACATCAACGACGACCTACGGAGTCCGACGCCTGGTGACTGTGAAGTCGACTGCTCAAATAGGCCGCTACTCGATTTTACTGGTGCCATTGATGTTGTGGGTGTTGGTTCTGGCGTGAATGAGGCTGACGCAGCACCAAACAAAGATTGTACGTTAATTGTATTCGAAGATTATAAAAACAAACAAACACTGTTTCCTTATGCCAAAATACCGTCGCCGCTCCGTGCGCTATGTAGGCCGGGCTGGACGAGCACTCAAGAAGCCTGTCTAGGATCGTTTCAGACTAAAAGACACAGTTGGCAGGCATAGCTGGACTCCAACTCAGGTGGTGTTCCAGGCATTTTTCAAAGCATTAAACGAAAACGTGCTACACACAGCGAAAGCTTTTGTATGCAATAATCTCAGTTCTCAGCTAAATAAACGAAAAAAAGGCTCGTGCATGGTTTCAATATGAAGGTTGTGCTCTTGATATAAATACCTGACCCATTAGGTACATACACTTGTCAGTATAAACTATAAATTTTGTAATGTGTAGAAAAGGCAATTCATCCAGTAGACCGGTTTCGTCCTTATTGGGAACTCATCATGTACTGGCCAGAATTTACCGCGGACAGGACTCGAACCTGGGCACGTCGGCTTTGGAATCTGGTGCTCTAACCACTGAGCCATCCTGCCGCACACTACACTGCACACAATTTTCAGTTATATACCAACTAATGTAACCTGGTTAGTCTATTTTTCCTTTTAAGTAGAGCTCATATGGCATCGATTTAGACACAAAGTTCCAACTAACCATTCACAATCTGTCATTACTGAACAGACACCACATTACATGGGGAAGTGGTATTGAAGTGAACATTTTTATAATTAAGCGAACATTGGTTAGTGGGTCAACATAAAACTGAAGTTAGTCACAATAAAATTTGTTGTTATAGAGCTAAATCCATGTGAGTTGGTGCCATGTACCGACGCGACAACCATAGTGCTGGCACCCTTTACAGACTCGATATCTTTATTATACATTGTGATTTGGTTTTGAATTCGCGTTGCGAAAGACTTTATAGGAAGTCAACTTCATTCCAGTTTGGATCGACATTTGCAATAGGCGATTTTACCGTTCATCTGTCTAGCATTTCTTGACCAAATATGTAGTGGGTATAGGACGTAGTACCGGCTCCTACTGGTGTGTCGCAAGGAAACCCGAAACGCCACTTTGCATGAGATTTTATCTTTTGTTCATGCTAACTATAGTATGTCTTTCTGGTTATATTTGAACTAATTTGTTACTAGGCGCTCAACACCTAATACACACCAGTGTAGAATTAGTTCGTCTACCAGGATAGTGACAGCGTGTTCATCGTATTTCTTGGTCGGATATCCTGCCCGTTTTGCCATTGGAATCATGTTAATTAATGCCGCTGTCTTATGTTGTATGTAGAGTCTTGGTCCTCTTAATCGTCTTGCCTTCTTTGTCATCGTGAACACCACAAATAAGCTTTAATGACGATGTTGTTTTATCTTGACATTTACTCGGACTGGTTAAAGTGTCCTGGTTCGAACCCCGTCTGCGTAAAAGTACTGGACAATACTTGACGATTGCCCAGTAAGTACAAAGTCGGTCAACTGGATGAATTGCCTTGCTTACCTTATACGTTGCTTTATTTTTACTGAAAAAACATATATAGTGGTATTGATGCTTTTCTCAGGCTCGAAACTTTGATTTAAGCAATTTTCATTGGCACCCGTACAATAAATGATTGTGTAAAAGTACATTTGTTATTTATCTATTGTTGATTTACAGCAGTTTTACATGACATTATATTTATATTGCTATAATCAAGATTGCCATCTTGATAGAAACACCTGACCCATTAATTACTTACATATTTTCGTATAAACTAATTATTGTATAGTGTAGAAAAGGTAATCCATCCAGTATACTTGTTTCGTCCGTATTGTGATCTCATCACATACTGGCCAGAATTTTCCGCGGACAGGGCTCGAATCCTGGGCACGTATGCTTGGAACCTGGTGCTTGAACCACTGAGCCACCCTGCCGCATAATTTACATTTCATATCATATCAAGATGGTAACCTTGATTATAGGAATTCGTATCACCGCCCGCGCAACCAATGTTCCTTTAATTATATTTATATGTTAGTTCCTTTGGTTTTGGCTTGTTCATGCAACAGTGGAGCATCCTGCACTAGAAATCGGCGACCTGCTGCTTATTGACTATGTAGTTCATAGATATGCGTCAGTAAAGTATCAGTATATCATGCTGGTGCAATGATGGGTAGTGTTAAAGCTTCATATTTTCAAATTTCCACGTATTGCTCTTGGGTTATGTTTGTACAACGACGTGGATGCGATGCTGATGCCACATCAAAAACGACAGAATTGAATTGGTTGACAGTTAAATTTCGCTCCTGATGCTCGGCCGAACACAAACGGTTCTAGCGGTAGAAGCTGGAGTGATATATAGCAGAAGCTAGAGTCGTCTGTGTCCAATTTCCCAACGTCTGAGGGGAGGGACACCAATATGCGCGTCTGGACAACCTCGGATTTATTGCCTGTAGAACGCGATGGGTGGTTCCAAAGGTGTAATCATAGCTTGCTGGAGGAAGCTGCGGGCCTAGGTTGTTAAATGCAGTGGCTGGTAGCAATGTGTTGCTCTGCGCAACTGTGGCTTCTTATGCAAACTGGCCACTTTGGAATACAGCGTTTGGACACTTGCTGAGCACCACAATGGCTGCCTCGGTCCGAAACTATGCTAAAATTTATCTATCCAGCATTAAAACACATACAAACTAACAAAAAAGTCAATAATTGCCCTACAATTGTGTCTATCCATTAACAATGCCAAATTTACTCGAACCTTAATGAGAACAGCAATAGTTTGCCTAAGTAGAAATGTATGTTTTTCGGTTTCTGCGAAATAATTGTATGCCGGCGCACAACTCAACTTGGCTAACGAGTTATTTTGTAATTTCTTTAACTTGGTGTTGAGTTGTCGTACTACAATGACCATCATCAAAAGTCGAGACGCGTCAGTGCGTGCTATGTTGTTCGACGACTGGTTAAGTACAATGTGATTGGTGTTTACTTCACGCACGCAAACTTGATTTAAAAAATTGTTACCACCACCCGCGCAATTATTGATTGTTTAGTTGTATTACCTGTGTGTGTGTGTGTGTGTGTGCTTCTGTAGCGAAAGCATATCCTTCTGGTCACAAATGAACTAATTTGTTACTAGGTTCGCAACACCGAATACATACTTGCAAAGATTAAGGATGTTTGATTAAGATTAACTGACATGTTATTGTACAATGCGGTTTGATCCTCGCTAGTCAGTTTGACGTCGTACTCAGATGACGAACCTGGATGGTCGAAGCGCGTTAGTGCGTGCGACTGGCGGTAGTTTTGTTATGTTGTCCGACGACTGGTTAAATACAACTGGGTTGGTGCTTACTTCATGCTCGCAAAATTGATTTAAAGAATTGGTATGTAGTCTACCATCTTTTATTACACCTTAGTGTTCATTAGTAGCTGATATAGGGACTTGACAATATTGCGAAACTATTTTCTGATATTATTAGTAAATGTAGAGTATTTTATGTGTCTATTTCCAAGTAGAAGTATTCGTGTGAAATGCTTGTCAGCGTGTTGTATTTTTACGTGTATTGCTTCAGTCGTTTTGTGGGCACAGGCGTTTGGCCACGGCCTATAGTCGGCCTTGTCTTCACTGTAGCTTGCAATGTGCTAACATTATAGTAGCGAAAAGGTACATGGTACTAACACTATGGTTGCCGAGTCGATACATGGTAGCAACATGATGGATATCAATGTATGCTATAGTTCACCAAAATTGAGAATTGCAAGTATTTCGACCACCTGTTACTCCGGCAAATCCATACAGTCTGGCCTTGATCGATATCAGTTATCACATTTCACTCTATTAATTATATACTAGTTAAATACTGTTTTTTTCTGTTTATCGACGGGCTATTCCTATCTAACGGCATTCATTTGGGCCTCATCATCTTATTGCTGCCGCAGTTTCGATGCTCCTACAAACCATCCATGAACTCTTAGCTTGCGTATTCTTTACCAGCTTGATACACCTTATTATGCATTATGAGTTCGCTTTGACGTTGCGTAGCAATCAGTCTGCTGTTGCTTGTAAACACATACGTCTAGGAGATTGCACCGTCCAACTGTCGCACAATTCTTGACCAAATAATGTGTCGGCTTAGATCAAGTGCGTACTGACGAGTCGCCAGTAAGCACGTAACGCATTTGTGCATGAGTTTACACTTTGGTCTATCTTTCTGGTCCCACTTAAGCCATCTTGGTACCAGGTACGCAATACCTAATCAATGATGGTGTTGTTTATATGATGTTTTCCGCCCATAGAATGGTTTTTTTAACAGTCAGTTTGTGCGTTTCTGTGGAATCACTAAACATGTGTACATATTTGCTTTGTTCAGTCTACCTCAATTAAGGCAGTAAAGCGAAACGAAAAACGCTACAAGAGTGCAGGTAGCATAAGAATAGTGCATCATGGTTAATCTCACTTAAGTGTACTGTTTTTTGTTGTTTTTGCTCAACCTAATCAGTTAGCAACGCAGTAAATCTAGGCTCTCTGTTTGGTCATGCTTGAGTTGATTTTATAAGTTGACCACGTTTTGCTTCATAGACTAGTTGCAAAGTTTTTACCCTCATTATTTCGTTCAAAAAGAAGTTGCTAAACAGACACAAGTGTATATCTCATTTAAATTCGATTTGCATACGTGAGATAAACACCAATCACATTTACTTCATTCAGTTGGAAATTTATGGCTAAATGAATGCCTAACCAAGAAACAGTAATTAGTTTATAACTGAAAATCGTGTGTAGTGTAAGAGCAGGGTAGAATTTTTAAGCGCAAACTGAAAAAAGAAGTGTTTAACCACACTTTATGGCGTTTCTCTTGTAAATGAACGATCGAATGCTCTCTTGTAGCCAATACTTAACTATGAATATGAGGAATTAATTAAATAAAGGTTGCGATCTTGATATGGTGTAGAAAAGGCAATTCATCCAGTAGACCGGTTTCGTCCTTATTGGGAACTCATCATGTACTGGCCAGAATTTTCCGCGGACAGGATTCGAACCTGGGCACGTCTGCTTCGGAATCTGGTGCTCTAACCATTGAGCTACCCAGTATATGACTGGAAGTGGTGTGTAGTGTGTGGCAGAGTGGCTCAGTGGTTAGAGCACCAGATTCCGAAGCAGACGTGCCAAAGTTCGAGCTCTGTCCGCGGTAAAATCTGGCCAGTACGTGATGAGTTGACAGAGAGGACGAAACCGGTCTACTGGATGAATTGCCTTTTCTACACTATACAATTCTTAGTTTATACTGACATATGTAAGTAATTAATGGGTCAGGTGTTTATATCAAGACCGCAACCTTTATTTAATTAATTCCTCATATTCATAGTTATGTATTGGCTACAAGAGAGCATTAGATCGTTCATTCCCAAGAGAAACGCCAGAAAGTGTGGTTTAACAATTCTTTTTTCAGTTTTCGAATAAAAATTCTACCCTGCTCGTAGTGGTGTTGTTTTTATAATAACATCTAGTCAAAGAATGTCTTCTCCTTTGGCAGTAGGACGAATTGTTGAAAAAATATCTGAAGTTTACCTACCTCTTTCATTGTCGCACCGTAATCTCATTTATCGAGAGACAGGTGGATGGACGAAATTTTGCTAAAATCTCACAACAGACTGGGCCCAGTGCAGATGCCTGGTTAACTAAGCATTCTTAGGATAGTCCATTGTTGAACCACCGTGCTGGAAACGTAATTCTCCGTTTATTTATGTATGTGCTAATTTATGTTTACATCTGCTTTTGGACACGTTCCATTGTTGGTCTACGGAAACGCTGTTGCAAATGTTTGCCTTACCTTAAAGCTGACTGAGTTATACTGGTGTTGTGAAGTTGTTTATTATAATCAAGGTTGCGGTCTTGATATAAACACCTGACCCATTAATTACTTACATATGCCAGTATAAACTAAGAATTGTATAGTGTAGAAAAGGCAATTCATCCAGTAGACCGGTTTCGTCCTTATTGGGAACTCATCACGTACTGGCCAGAATTTGCCGCGGACAGGCGTCCTCGATCAGTGCCGAGTGGTGAGGGGACACCACTTGTACCAAATTCCCAAGAAACTCCATGAAATATGGAGCCGGCTTATCCTCCAAAAGGAGTCAGCCTGCAGTAAAGTAAAGAAAAGTAAGTAAGTAGATGTTTAGTTTGCCTCATTTCTGTGTGTGTTATCTGGTTAAATAGATTTATAACTACTAGAATCTCCCATTCATAAACCACTCTTATTTAATATTTTTCTATATACTTATTTTTATAATTATTATCATTACTCCTATTTCCTTATTTAAAAAAAATTTTATTTAAATAATCTCTTTGTCCACTCATTTTTGTTCTCGTTTTGAAATGACAGTGAAGCATCAGATCCTAACGCTTTTTTATTACTTCCTGAGATGAAAATAATGATTATGATGGCACTGATGATGATGGCTGTGATTATAATGTTAATGATGATTATGAGTATGATTAGGATGATGGTAATAATGATGTGATGATAATATTGATGATGATTAGGGTGATAGTAATAATGATGATGGTAATGGTGATGATAATGATGGTGGTGATGATAATGTTAATCATGATGATGATGATCATTATAATGGCGATTATGAATAGGATGATAGCAATGATAATGAGTATAATAATGATGATGATAATGATGGTGGTGATGATAATGTTGATTATAATGATAGTGTTGATGTTGTTGATGGCAATGATGATAATGATCGTTGTCATGATAATGGTGATAATGATGATGGTCGTGATGATTATGATGATATTAATAATGATGATGGTGATAGAGGTGAAGATAGCGATGATTATGATGGCGATTATGATTAGGATGAAAGTAATTATGATGATAATGTTGGTGATGAGGATGATGGTGGTCACGATAAAAATGGTTGGGATGAAAATGATCATGATGTTGATGATAATGTTGTTGATGATGATGTTTATGATAATAATAATTATTGTGATGATGTTGATTAATGAAACTTATATTTTATAATTTTGGAATTTTTATCGTTTCGCTTCTATGGGCCTTCCTGGTTGACATTATCTCTGCTGTTCCTGATGGTGTGCCGACTAGTATTATCGACGGGATCAGAGCGTAGACCGGATGCTGATTATGCTTTCGACCAGCCAATTGATAAATTTATGATTCAAGGCGATAAATTGCTTGATCCGCACACACCAGATGAAATGGCCGCGTCTGTTTCCTCTGCTCTCAGCTGTACTAGCCGTGACAGCGATGAACACGTGAAAGTGGATTCAGACTATGCAGACGAGATTCTACCAGACACCGGAACTGTTAGTTTTCCTGACCAAACAAATGGCATCGCACATGGTCAACAGATGTTGCACTCTGGCGAGTTAAAAGATCCATCTATTCACTTTGACGAAGGCGTAACTGGGGACGAAGACTGTTATTTTGAGCATCGCCGTCATCAGGCCAATGACAATCAAAAAGACAACGTGTCGACTGCATCTGCCACGTCAAAACTGCCGACAAGCATCCAGCTTTCCACATCTGGCCTACTACACATTGGACAGCTGACTAACGTTGTGCAAACGTAGACACCAAACATGGTAGGTCTGGCTGCTATTTCGGATGCAGTATCAACACGGAGTCGACGATTTCACCGCCTTCCTAGGGAACTCTAAGTTCCCTGGGATGTTAATTTCAAACGACTGTTATTCCGACAGGCTACTTCAGGAGAAAGGCAATCCACTTAGTCAGGGTTAATTGATAGCTGAATGAATTAAGTCGTTCATAAAAGTGCTACCTAAAGGAATCGTAGTTTTCAAACTAATAGATCTGCTAGACCTTGTGGAAGTCTTTATTGTGCTCTTGGTAAATAAAGTCAGGATTGTCGGTCGGCTCGTATTGTTAACAGACTAAGTAGTAGACCAATTAAGCAACCATTGAATGTGCAGGCGATGGTAACAATTCTTTTTAATCAAGTTTGTGAGCTTGAAGTAAACACCAATCCCATTGTATTTAACCAGTCCTCGAACAACATAACAAAACTACCGCCAGCCGCACGCACTGACGCGTTTGAAACTTCCATGATCTTCAACAGAGTACAGCGGCAAAATGGCTAGCGAGGATAAAACCGCATTGAATATATATGCATTACGGCTTGATCCATGCCGTCGTACTTCTTTGAGGACAGTTATTCTGAGAAGTCATCTAACTCTACTCATCGTGGTATATTCGCGCTTAGTTCTTCGCAAGAGAATTTTAAATTTTATTGATGTCTTTAATATATATATATATATATATATATATATAAATTTATCGTTACCAGTTTCATCATTCTTTAAAATGTGAAAACCTTTACTACATGGAATAACATTTATTAATAAATCTTATTTCTACCAGTATTTACAGGCATTATTCTGGATTCGTTAGTAAATTTGTTCACCCAATCCCACTGTACATTTGTCGTAACCAATCCCCTCTTCCTTATGTCAATCTTTGTTTTGCGCAATTTAGACCACTTCTTTTGAATAACGTCATTTGGTGTGTCATCGCTTTCATTGTAATTGCGCCCGTAATTGATGGGTGTGTCGTATTTTTTTCGAAACGTAGGCCATTTTTGAAGGCCTGTCAGTTATGTCTTTGTTCCAGTCCAATTTAATTTCTTTTTTAATTATTTTCTGCACGTTTAAGCAGGGCTTCAGCTTATTAATTGCAATAGCTTCAAAAGCCAGAAGCATTTTCTCTGTTTTTGCCTTGTAGAGAACTGAAAAATTGTTACTACTAACAGCATGACCTGTGAGTAGTACATGCTCGCAAATTGCTGATTTTTGTGCAGGAGCTGCACCCCTCTTTAATAGTTTTTGAGGGAGATGCTGATTTATTCTAGTTTCGAGCCTCTTTTTGATTGCCGATGTACTGAGCGTTGCAGGTACATTGAAATTTGTATACAGACAAAGGTGTTGACGTCACAGAGAGGCTATCTTTTTCATTCGTGCGCATCAGTTTTGTTGTGTTGAACACCACTCTCACCTGTATTGATGGAAACTGTGCTTTTAGTCGCTCGAATTACTTTTCTTTTGAAGATTTCAGCTGGAAGATCACCTCCAAAGGGAACACTAAGCGTTACTCTCTGGAGTGTTTTGTTTTCCTCCAAATTGGTCTCGATTTTGTTGCGTTGCCTCAAGTTGTATTCGATGAACCAGTCCGGATAGCCATTATTTCTCAACGCTTCGCGAAGCAAATTTAGCTCTAATTCAATGTTGTTCGGTGAACAAATCCTGCGTATTCGTGTGCCCAAATTTATTATCAGGTTCCATTTGTACGCCCTTGGCACACTACTGAAATAATGGATATATTGCCCAGTCCAGCTTGATTTCTTGTGAACTGACCTTGAGATGGTACCTTCTTCATCTCTCGTTATTCCTACATCTAGAAAGGATAAATATCCGTCTTGTTTTCTTCTATTGTAAACTTGATTGCTTAGTCTACCTTGTTTATGTGATGTAGCAGTGCATTTGTATCTTCATCCTTTTCAACGAGCATGAAATTATCGTCAACGTAGCCTACGTAGGAATGAGCTCCATTGATAAATGGTTTTAAACCAGTTGTTTCTAAATGATGCATGTATATGTCTGCCAATACTGGTCCAAGAGGACTCTACCCATACCTATGCCGTCAATTTGTCTGTAAAAGACTCCTTGGAATACGAATTGTACGTTGGATGTACATAATAAAAGTAGTCCACTTCTATCAGTGTTTCCGCATCCTGATGATCGTAGATATTCACACAGGATATTTATAGTTTTATTTATTGGAATGCTAGTAAAGAGGGACTTTATATCGAGAGACAGCATTTTCCTCTCTTTTAAATTCAGGTCGCGTATTTTCCCCACAAATTGAAAGCTATCCTGTACAACGTGCTCCATTCTTCCTTTCATGATAGGTTTTATAATCCGGCATAATAGTCTGGCTGCCCCGTGCTGTGGAGAATTAACCATAGATAAAATGGGTCTGAAAGGCGGAAGTCTCTCATTGTTGGTCATTTTGTGAACCTTAGGCAACCCATGTAATTGCGTTGAACCTACGGGCTTTGCATGTTTGCATTCTGTAATAAAAGCATTTTTGTGCTCTATGCCGATTTCTTGTTTAGCTTCGACCTTCGAAATAATTCGGTTTAGAATCTTCGTTATGGAATTTGGGATTGGATGAACGAATATACTAACAAATCCAGAATAATGGCTGTAGATACTAGTAGAAATAATATTTATTAATAAATTTTATTCCATGTAGCAAAGATTGTTTTCATATATATATATATAAATCAATAATACGTAATTAAGTATGGTGCGCCCAGTTCTGTTATTCTAGTAGGATGCTGCATTCTGATTTCAGATAGGCAAAATAAATCCAACGTACGCGCAAGAGTTTCTTCTTCTTCTTCTTGCGAAACCTTTTGCTGGGATACCTCATTACATGTATTGACGTATAAGCCCAACCTAGGTTTAGTGAATGCAAATTTAGCCTAATTACTTTTGACAAATATTTACCAAGCATACTGATCAACATACATGTTCATAACATCTAAACTAACGTGTGGCTAGATTCAGAAGTGAAGTTGAGATAAAGGCTGAAGTATAAATGAAGGCGTCCGCAGTAGCCTGATGTTGTCTATCCACCTTGCACGACTCAGTAAATCGGACAAGTTTTTATTCTGCGCGTCGACAAATTCCGTGTAGACTCCATGTTGTTTGTGTTATTCGTGGTTGTATGTGAGCTGTAAAACAAACACTAGATCGCTTATTCCTAGTGGTAAGGGTCTGTATGAAGTATATTTCTTCTCTTAGATGGTTTGGCAACCATCTGTTGACAGGCAATATCTGCCTAGACGCTATTGGCCATTTGCCTTAAGCAACCGAAAGTTGCCGTTTGCGTCTCGAGGCTTCACCTGAAATTGGATAATGGCTGAATCCATTTAGACCTGGCAAGATTCATGCTAGAATTACATGGTTGACTAGCTAGTGTCCGACGGTCGTCAAGCAGGGTATTTCAATGGCCACAGGTTTACACCTAACTATCAATTTCAATGGCACGTGGTAGTGAAGCGCCATTATTCAATGCTGGTGTAACGCGGTGTGTGTTATAGCACCTGCACAACAGTAGCCATTAACCGTAAATAAAATAATAGATAACACGGGTTAGGGTTAGGCTGAGCTACTGTCTGAAAATGCCACTTATCCATACTGTTTGCCAGACTACGGAGAGAAACAAGATGGATGGCTGAAATCGCAAGAGACAAGCAATGCTCCGCGTTGCGGTCTAAATAATGTAAATCTAATTGGCATAGGCATATTAGTGTAGCTAGACAACGTCGTAACCGTGTACGACATAGGTGACAGGTTTGAATATCTTCGCGGCTCTATCACTAACTCAGGCAATATGTCTGACGAGGTGAGCAGGAGAATCGCGAAAGCGAGCATAGCTTTCGCGAACAGTCGCCGTTTATAGATAAAAACCAGTATTTCATTCTACCTCAAAGTTCCTGCTAACAACGCATTTGTACGGGCAGTTTTATCATATTCTAGTGAGGATGAGCCCCTTATAGTTGATAATTCTAGGCGCTTATCTTTGGAGAATAACAGGACGTCAAATGTAGATGATGCTCGTGATTCTTAAGTGGCAGACAGTCTCAGAGAAGAAAGGCTGTGAATCGAAATTATTCGTCCCCACTAGGAATGGGTGATCAAATGTCATTTTCAGCCTACAAACGGTTATGAATATATTTGATCGTTGTACGACTACACAATGTCATTATTTTAAATCAAACTCACAAACTATATTTAAAGAATTGTTACCATCAGCTGCGCAATCAATGATTGTTTAATTGTATTTCCTATATATGTATATGTGGCGAAAGCTGCAAACAGTTAATGTTCGTGACTGCATTAAATTGTGTAGCTGACATTTCCAGTCAAGTTCAATGTATGCAAGGCTACTAGAGGTGAGAGGCGCATATCTAAATTTGATTTCCATATATATATTCAATGTGGTTTGATCCTCGCTAGTCAGTTTGCTGTCGAACTCTGATGATGGTGATCATGGAAGGTCGAAGCGCGTTAGTGCGTTGCAGCTGGCGGTAGTTTTGTTATGTTGTTCGACGACTGGTTAAATACAATGGGATTGGTGTTTACTTCAAGCTCGCAAACTTGATTTAAAGAATTGTTACCACTATTCGCGCAATCAAAGATTATTTAATTGTATTACCTATAAAAAGTAGCATGTTTTAAATGCTAATTCATCGCTGTTGATAATGATAATGATGATTATGATGATGATGATGATGATGATGAAAAAGAAGAAGAAAAAGTAGACAGCTCTTTCCTTCTCTATTAGATCCGCCTTTGTCTTATTATCAATATTTCGTCGTTCACAGGTTTTGTTTCGTGGTCATGCACCAGTAATGCATCAGTTTTTTTTTTTATTTTTCAAATGTCGTTTGTTTGATTTAATGATAGTGATGATGTTTTATTTACTCTTAGGTATATTTCAGCTCTGCTTGCATCTATTTCTTGGTGTCGTATTGTCAGAGGAGTTACACTTTACTCGTTTCACTTTTATAGACGATTTATGGCGTTAGACGTTTGGTTTATTTCTGCTCTTCTGTCTGTAAACTTGTAACATCCTTTTATGCACATAGTTCTCTTTTTTATGCTTTGCATTTCAGAAAACACGCTGAAGCATTCTGTGCAGGCATTCGAGGCCATGAGAAATGCATGCCATGCAACCAACTCGGATGCCAGCGATGCAACAGTTTAGACTGGCAACCGATTTTACGTGTGTGTTTGACGCGTGCGTCTATTTAATTGCCGAAGTTTTGCGAGTAGACTCAGTGTGTGGTTGACGAATTGTCGCATTTGGTTATTTTTCAACTTTTCTGTGGGTTAGTCAATTGCTTTTCGTTGACAAGTCAGTCACTGCGATTGGCTTTGACCGTTTGCGTCCAGTTGTGAGGCATATTTCTGTTTCAGCTAACCACCAGTTTGGAATTAAAAAGTATCCTGACAATGGTATATGCCTTCCTTTTCGGCATGTTCCATATCAGTTCTTTCGTTTTTTGAAGGCGTGTACATCTCCTGTGAAACCTAACCTCTTGGGCCGCCGTTTTTGTCGTTTATGATAAATTGTCACAAAATCTAAATATTCCCCAAACTTTTCAAGTCACGAGAAAAAACGCCTCAACATGAAAGAATTCATCATCGGATGTCGGCAAAATGAGCGAAACTGGGCGCTGGTCATACTTCGGCTCGTCGGTTAAACAACCATTTTATTGCAAATTACCTGTTCAATTCGCGAGGCAAATGAGTTAACGTGTTTACCGCCAGCGTAGCTATTGTAGGTGTTGAATTGACAAGCGATGCATCATTTCCTGGTAAAACGGCAATAGTAACGGGCTTGACAACACCTTGTGATTCTCCGGTCGTGTCGATGTCAACGCGCTCCGATGAAGTCGGAAAGAAGATTCGACTGACGTCGCTGCTTGGTTGGCACTGAAACAGAATAATGTCCATCTTCCAGACAGTAGGCACCTAAGCCATCTGGTCTACTTGTTTACTAACCCGGTCGCGAGTTATTGATCGTTCGGTGCTATGGTCCCAGTCTCTTCTGCAGTCGTTCGTGTGAGAGAATCAGAACTCTACGTGGCTGTGTGTGTGTGTGTGTGTGTTTGTGAATAAGATTGAACGCGCTTTTTTTAAACCAAATTTTAATTTTTTTTAATGTTGCCTCTTCATTTGTCAACGTTCTTTTGCGCAAGTTTTCTCATAGTTGTACATATTTGCTTATTTTTTGTCATTTTTGTTTTATCTTAATCGTGAATTGAGACCAACTATGCCATTTCACAGTCAGGCCATTATTCACCTCAAGTTTATCACATCTGTTTACATGCGTTTATTAACCTTCAAAGGTAGAGAAGGGCCCACGGAAGCGAAGTTCTGGCTAATCGGCCAAATGGCCAGCCAGACAGCGCGATATTTCATGCTCTGTGGGAGGCGGAAACCTAGAAATTTAGCCTATGTCTATTAGAGTATCCGCTAGCTGGCTTACAGTCGCCAAACCGAGAATCGGAGCGATGGTGAAATGTACATCTGGTCGGCATATGCTGTCAGTTTAAAGAATAAGTTTAAATTGAACAGTTGCACCTCGGCTCATTAATAGGCTCGACTGTCTGCATTTTATACCCCTAAAACTGAAGTTGGTTGTATTTAGTTAAAGGTAGAAGGCTACAATAGGAATGGACTGCCTAGTGGTTTGTTGCAGCCCACTCCTATCTATGAACAGTAGTCCTATTTATGCGACAGAAAGAAAACCGTTTGTGCACGCTGGTGTGTTGGTGTCTACGATAATCAATGTTTGATCACGCCACACCACAGCCTCACTAACCGAGAGACACTTGAATGGGCGAAAATCTGTGTATTTTGCGGCGATCGGGTCCCAGTGTCGGGGCTGTATTACTTCTGCATTTCTGTCATTGGCTCTTCTCGAACCCACCGTGTGAAGGATCTAGATATCCTGTTATGCTTTTATGTGTACTATATGAATACTTCGAAAGATGCGAAATTATTGTAGTGTCATATATATATATATATATATATATATATATATATATATATATATATATATATATATAGAGAGAGAGAGAGAGATGAAGTCAGAGGCAGGATTTTGATTATGTGCATGTTGCTATTATAAACTCAACATTACGTCAGATTGCAAAGGCAATTCATCTAGTAGACCGGTTTAGTTCTTAGTTAAATCTATCCAAGTGGTGTCCAGAATTTGCCGCTGATGGAACCCGAACTTGGAAGCATTTGTTTCAGAGTCCGCGACCATATGCACTAAACGCAATTTTAATTCATAAACCAACTTATGTTTCTGGTTAGCCTTTCCTTCAGGTGGAACCTATTTGGAATCTCTTAATACCTGAAGTTCTAACTAGCCACCCCCATGTCAGTTGGAGAAGTTATATATATATATATATATATATATATATATATATATATATATATATATATATATATAGATATGTGTGCAACCGACATTTCAGCCACGTATAATGTATATAAGACTAATTGTATTGTGAATCGCATCTCTGCTTGTCAAAACATTGCATACATTTCGACGTTTTTCTGTGAATTTGAATAAGAATAGTCAACACTTGTCAGTACGTGCAATGGATGCTAGTTTTGCTATGCTTTGCTATTGATTAAAACGTGGATTATTGCTTCTGTTACATCGTGATGCAATTTCTTCGTGCACAAGCAAACACTTTAATGGCGAGCACAATTGCTCTCATTTCCTTGATCAGTCGGAATTGGTTTCTTGCCACTGGCCAGAGAAAGTAAATTTAAATACGTTAAGATATCCTATGGATGTTTTTATTATTGAGAAAACTTCTTGCAAGTAATATATAGACTTTTTCGCCTTTCTGATGAATCAGTTTTCAATTTGATTTCAAAATCCTATTCACATAATAAGCAGTTTATTGACTTTTCTTAATTTAATCTTGCATGTAGAAGATTTTTCGGTAACACAGAATAAGTAATGAAATATTGTTGTTACAATTGTATATTAGGTGTTGCGCAACTAGTAGCAAATTACACAATAATTGATTGCGCGGATGGTGGTAAAAATTATTTAAATCAAGTTTGCGAGCTTGAAGTAAACACCAATCCCATTGTATTTAACCAGTCGTCGAACAACATAACAAAACTACGCCAGTCGCAACGCACTGACGCGTTTCGACCTTCCTGATCATCATCAGATACGACGGCAAACTGACTAGCGAGGATCAAACCACATTGAATATATATGGAAATCAAATTTAGATATGCGGCTCTCACCTCTAGCAGTCTTGCATACATTGAACTTGACTGGAAATGTCGGCTGCACAATTTCTATGCAGTCACGAACATTAACTGTTTGCAGCTTTCGCCACATATACATATATATAGACAACAGTTAATGTTCGTGACTGCATAGAAATTGTGCAGCGGACATTTCCAGTCAAGTTCAATGTATGCGAGACTGCTAGAAGTGAGAGCCGCATATCTAAATTTGATTTCCATATATATTCAATGCGGTTTATCCTCGATAGTCAGTTTGCCGTCGTACTCTGATGATGATCAAGGAAGGTCGAAACGCGTCAGTGCGTTGCGACTGGCGGTAGTTTTGTTATGTTGTTAGACGACTGGTTAAATACAATAGTAGCAAATGAGTTCAAACAAGAATAAACCAAAGGCAGCGTGAACGGAAGGTATAATCTCATGTGCATATTTATTTCTTCCTTACTGTTGACTCATCAGTAGGAGCCAGTATTTTGCCCTTTGCCAAACATCATTCAAAGTCCTTGAAGTAATTATGGAATGAAATTTACGGTTGGTTTGTGACGTAGTGTTGGCTCTCATTCATCACTTACGTGTAAGCTCGATGTGAACACGTGAATTAGATTATTACTTCCGATACTACTGCCTTTGACGTGCCGTCCTGGCACTTTCAACTAACTAGCAATTAGGTATCTCGTGTTATTTCTTCGCGAATAAGAATATATCAACACCTTGAGTTGAATGCAACCAACACTAGAATATATTTTGAATCAGTAGTTTTTGAATAATTTTCGCTTCGGATTTGTGTTCGACTAGTGGTTAATACAAGTAAGCACCAATCCCATTTCGTATTTAACCTGTCGTCGAGCAGCATGCTAAAACTACCGACGGTAGTGGCTGATACGTAAATTACTGGTAATGAACTGCACTCTGGGTAGGGGGGTGGGGAGAGAATGCTACTTCTGAATTAGTTTTATGTGAAGGGCTTTTATGCATTTGCTTTCTCGACTCTTCGTCTTCTGTTACATCAAATTCACGTTATTGGCACCTTCAATCTTGAAACTTGGTTTTCTGAAACGAATATTTTTCTCGTCTTATTTAAGTGAAGGTAGTACGCATTTTAGTACGCAGTTGAATATTTGCTCTGTCACAAATTGTTTCTTTCAATTGCACATAACGTTGACAATCTCGGTTTTTGTTTATTTTTCTGTATTTTCTATCCAAATGAGTGATTGTTTACGTTTTACTTAGACGAAAGGTATTTTACACTGTGACGTTTAGTGAATCTGTAGACATAATAGACTGCTATCCAGCTTTTTTGTTGTATTTTCGCCCAAGGTGAACCAGAATTAGACGTTGATTAAAGCACGAACAAGTTGGACATTTTAATCGCATGATTTTTTAAGGACAAATTTGTCCTCTTTTTTTTCTCTGGCCGGTAGCCTGTCACAAACATCAATTCGTGTAATTATGGCGTGTCTTTTAGTGAATTGGCTCAGTAAAGGCCCTGAGATGTCTTTCCATGTGCCCGTTGTTGAAATGCCGCGTCACTAGGCACGTAACGTTTTGCTCACCCGTCTGGTCCTTCTGTTGATTTGAATATTTTTATTTCGTTTAATTTTATGCAATTATTTACTCAACATCTTTAGTGTAACCTTGCGCTACCAGTGTAGCCATGCAAATCAATGATACAAACAGGCCATAACACCAACCGTATGATTCAGTCTTCGGTGGCGGAACCTGCTACTTGTCAAGTCGTTCCTATTTACTAAACGGAGATATCTTTTCTTTCTTTTTAAATATTAATATGAGGTTTCCGCAGTCGTAAGGCGGCCAGTTCCGCTCTAGGCCGCATATCTACCTCTCTTGTTAACTGTCAGAACACAATGGTCGCAAATCCACCTGTCTTGTTAACTGTCAGAACACAATGGCCGGATATCGATCGGCGTAACGGAGCTCTCTTCTTGTCTCTTTTTCATTCTTTTTTTGTTAGCAATCTCACTTCTTGAGTTGATTTTACTGAGGTTTTGCGGATTTTTTCCACTTCACTGAAAGCTCGTAGCTGATGCCTTAAAAGTTGACTGTGTATATTCCGCGGAAAACTGTGACCATGCTTCAAATCAAGTTTGCGAGCTTGAAGTAAACACCAACCACATTGTATTCAACAAGTCGTCGAGCAACATAAAAAACTACCGACGACTGGTTGAATACAATGGGGTTGGTGTTTACTTCAGGCTCGCAAACTTGATTTAAAGCATTGTTACCACCACCCGCGCAATCAATTATTGTTAAACTGTGACCATGCCTTAATGAGAACATTTTTATCCAACTCCGTTTTGTTTAACATCTACGCCAGTTTGATCCCTGCTTTATCTTACCAATACCTGTAGTTATTCGCATAGCTTTTTGGAAAAAATTGTACAAATGAAAAATTAATTTCTAACGCACTTTCTTTCTATTTTACGTTTGATGCTAACAAATGGAAATGTAAACGCTCCATAGTGAATAATGTGCATTTTTAAGTCTCCGTTACAATAAATAATGTTTTCGGTAAGCAATAAATCGGTCTTACGTTAAAGTCACTCAACGTAAACTTTCCGCTAGTCCTCGCCCACACCATACCATCTTTGGAAGTGACAAATGAAAATAGAACTGCTGAATTTGACTACCTGTACTTTGTTATTACAGGCAAATCATTTCACTTGATGGCAATTGCAATGCGTCGAGTAGACCTGTGTTTACCTTGTTGGACACTTGTCAAGTACTTTTCAAAGTTACCGCGGCCGGGATTTCAATCAAGGCTCATTTGCGTGTTTGGTGAATCGTGCAATACGCAAACGAAGTTTTCAGTTATATACTAACTTGTAGCCAAAAGATATCGGTATCGGAAATATGGTTCCACTGGAAAAGCTTCAATTATTCTTCTTTATCGGCACTAGCTTTTCTACATAACGTGTATATGCTAACTAATGGTGATGATATTAAAATACAAATTAGCATCCATTTTCGTCTTTAATATGTAGCCAGTGTTTTATGATTGGTTAGCATATGCAGTGGCTCGGGAAAATTAAAAATCGTAAAACTGTTCAGAAAACACCGTAGGACCAGCAATAATTTGCATAACGCTGAACATTGTAGATCAGCTGAGAGTAATACGCGGTACCATGTCCGTGTAAAACGTTCCAGTTCGCGAAAAATGCTATTGATAATAAAACAATCATTCATTGCACGGTTGGTGATAATAGTTCTAGAAATCAAGGTGGCGGACTTGAGATAAATACTAATCTCATTCCATTTCAACAGTGAAACAACATAGCAGAACTACAATTTTATTTAAATCAAGTTTGCGAGCTCGAAGTAAACACCAATCCCATTTTGTATTTAACCAGTCGTCGGACAACATAACAAAACTACCGCCGTCAGTCACACGTAATGGCGCTTTTCGATCTTCCACGATCATCGCCAGAGTACGTCGGCAAACTGACTAACGAAATTCTAAACGCCATACTGCATAAGCTAAACAATTAAGCAGTCATTGAATGCGCTAATTGTGGTGAACACCATTAGATCGCGTTCGCAGACTTGAGATAAACCGACGCCATTGAATCTAGTCAGTTGCGCATTGCAACAAGGCAGTCGTTAGTCGCATGTGCCGACGTGTTTCAAAACACGACGGCAAACTAATCGTCGAGGATCGAGCTGAAATTTGTCTATAGGATTTGAAAATTCAGGTATGCGACTGCATACACTAGCAATCGATTGAATGAGATGCAAGACTACTAACGATCACATTAGCAAGTCCGATGATTTATGCTGTTTAGATACACTGCGGTTTTTATCCTTGTCAGTTAGGTCGAAATGTGTCTGTACGTACGATTAAGAGTAGTGCTTCTATATTGTACAACTGGTTCAATAAAAATGGCATTGGTATTTATCCCGTGCTCGCAAGTTTTCATATCAAATTATACTGGCTGCGGTTAGCAACGTTACGCGTTTTATTGAAGGCGTATTTGCGCTTTTATATGTGTATAGGAATGGCAATAGTGTAGCCCGTTTTTTGGCTACTGCTCTAACAAAACCACAATTAGAAAGCAAGTTAAATTCGCAGATTAGTACATGAGTAAATAATCTAACCTAAATGTTGAATAATACATACATAGCTAATAATCAGGAACTGGAGCGCTCGCCAAGCGGTCTTCACTGGGAGATAGATCATCGGGCATCAGGCCTATGTTGTTCCATTACTGCGGAAAAAAATGAAGCCCGCAGTAAGGCTACTGTGTGCATGGCTTGATTCTAAGCAGTTAGCATCACTACTCGCTTTCGTCCCTGTCTTGCCTTAAGACGAGGGCAGGTTAGTGCATCAAATGTGAGTAGCCATCGCCTGAATAGACGGCGGCATGATAAGTCAATTTTACGCGAAATAATTGTATCCTTGTGGAAACGGAAACGTTTATCATGACGTTGTCGGCTCGACCTTTGTATGTCCGCCGGTCGTTAGGTCGACAGTTTGAATGGCTACGGCTCAACAAAATATAAATTCTACAATCATTGTACAAGTAATTTTCAATTTGCCAAAGGTAACACGTTTACCAGATCACGGTTAATTTCTTATTTCGGAAACTCGTCAAACATTTCTTGGCGTCGTATACGATGCACTGGTAAGTAGCCGTCGTGACACCAAGTACGACTCCAACCCGCGAGACACCAATAAGCAGACGACTATATCCACCTGTAGTCCAAAGGCAAATACTAACATTTTATTGTGAAGTAGATAGATGTCGTCGTGAGTATCGTGCAATTTAGAGGATAGGGACGGGTCCAGTCATCATGATAAACAGCAATAATATCAACCTCAAAAGCGAAGACTCCACATTAAAACTGTGAGATTGGTATTGATACTAATTTTACTGACTTTGTTTAGAAGTATTATAAATGGAATGGTGGCAAATAAAACCGCTTCGTAGAAAGTAATTAATCGCTGAGAATAGGGCTTTAAATGGAGCAAGACTGAAAGTAAAACCGATGTTTACTTGAAGTTTGCAGACAATATCTGTGAACAAAACTAAACTTATTCGCAAGTATGTATTAGATTTTGCGCACCTAGCAACAAGCTAGTTCAGTTCTAACCAGAAGGATAAACCAAAGGCAGCATGAACGGAAAGTATAATCTCATGTGCACATTCGTTTCGTGCTTACTGGCACATCATCAGTAGGGGCCGGTATTACGCCCTTTAACCACCATATATTTGGTCAAAGAATGTGGGATAATAGGACGGTACAATCTCCTAGACGAATGTGTAAACCTGCAATAGTGAAGCTAACATCGTATAGTCTACGACAATGCGACTTCAACGCTAACTCACACTATAATATATATATATATATATATATATATATATATATATATATATATACCGAGTCTGTAAAGGATACTAACACTATGGCTATTGTGTTAGTAACTGATACCTTTTTTGAAATCGATGAGTACCGGATACTAACACTATGGTTTCCGAGTCGGTACATGATACCAACCTGATGGATATAAATTTATGCTAAAGTTCACCCAAATTGAGAATTACAACAATTTCCGAACACCTGTTTCTCCAGTTAAACCATACAGTCTGGCCTTCATCGATATCAGTTATCACATTTCGCGGGAAGCATGACATCATTCAATTCAACATATTACAGTTACACACTGTTTGTTGCGAAGAGCTAATATAAATGCAAGTATGTATTAGATGTTGCGCACATAGTAAAAAATTAGTTCAGTTGTGACCAGAATAATAAGCCAAAGACAGCATTAACGGAAAGTATAATCTCGTGCGCATTATTTTCGTGTTTACTGGTATCTCAAACAGTGTCTAACTATTATAAACTTATTTGTTTGTGACATGATTCACACGAAAAATGCAACTTGCTTCAACTTTAAATATCTTATTGAGCACAATTTCACTATTGTCTTGTTACCATATTGCCTATACATCAGATATGTGAAATAAGCTTTGAATAATTATCCGGCCCTTATTTTGCCCAACTGAATGATTAAACGGACATTGTTTGCGCGGGTGGTGATAACAATTACTTTTAATCAAAGTTGCGGTCTTGATATAAACACCTGACCCATTAATTACTTACATTTGTCAGTATAAACTAAAAATTGTATAATGTAGAAAAGGCAATTCATCCAGTAGACCGGTTTCGTCCTTATTGGGAACTCATCATGTACTGTCCGCGGCAAATTCTGGCCAGTACATGATGAGTTCCCAATAAGGACGAAACCGGTCTACTGGATGAATTGCCTTTTCTACACTATACAATTCTTAGTTTATACTGACATATGTAAGTAATTAATGGGTCAGGTGTTTATATCAAGACCGCAACCTTGATTATAATAATTGTTATCACCACCCGCGCAACCAATGTTCGTTTAATTATATAAATGTTCATTTCAATACCACTTCCCCATGTAATGTGGTGTCTGTTCAGTAATGACAGATTTTGGATGGTTAGTTGGAACTTTGGGTCTAAATGGATGCCATATGAGCTCCACCTAAAGGAAAAATAGACTAACCAAGTTACATTAGTTAGTATATAACTGAAAATTGTGTGTAGTGTAGTGTGCGGCAGGATAGCTCAGTGTTTAGAGCACCAGATTCCGAAGCAGACGTGCCCAGGTTCGTATCCTGTCCGCGGCAAATTCTGGCCAGTACATGATGAGTTCCCAATAAGGACGAAACAGTTTACCGGATGAATTGCCTTTTCTACAATATACAATTCTAAGTTTATACTGACATATGTAAGTAACTAATGGGTCAGGTGTTTATATCAAGACCGCAACCTTGATTATAAAAACAAATACATGATTGTCAAATTGGTTGTGGAGGGTGCTTTCTGTTACAGAAGGCTACCGAAAACGGTAGCCTAATTATCCGGTGTAAAATTGGAGACAGTAGATGCAAACACCTTGTTGGGTATGACAAGGACCAGATAATTAATCTATTCGTTGTCACGCAAAATGTTTCCAGTAACTTGACACGGACAGTCCATTATATCCTGAGGATAGACTAGGAGTTTTGAAACTGATCAGGGCGTAAAACTGTCAAAATGATTGTTATGTACGTAAAATATTGTGAACCTGTGAGATTGGTATCTATACCATTTGTCCTAACTTAGCTTTAGCAGTATTAAATGTGGAATTGTGTCAAAAGTAACCGCTTCATAGAAAGTAATTACTTTTTAAGAATAAGGCTTTAAATAAAGCAAGATTGAAAATACCACCTGGGTTTATTTATACTTCGTAGACACAATCTATGAAAAAGTTAAATTTACATGCTTTTAACATGATTCACACAAAAAATTAAACTTCATTCAAATTTCTATATCCTGATGAGCGTATTTTCACTACTACTTTGTTATCATATTGCTCGTACAGTACAGATGTGACAAGAGGTTCGAATAACTCGCCACGAGCACGTGCAACGGACAGTCCATCGTGTTCTGTGGATAGGCTATGAATATTGCAGACATTTATAACGCTTAACGGTGATGTTCAATGTAAAACCAAAATTAGCTTCATTGGCACTTATTAATAAAACATCGAGAAAAGCCTACGTAAAAGAACATTTTCAAATAGAACTAATTCGAACTAAAAAAAATCTAAGAATATATTATCTCCTAATTTTGCAAAGTTGCGCAGATGATAACACACCTCTGAAGTTTGCAAGAAAAAACGCAGCAAAATTGAGACGCGTCATTGATAGTGTCCGAAAATGAGCACGAATTTTTATTCACCACTTGTGGACGTCAAATTGCTTCAAGAGCTAGAACTTGTACAGATGTGATCATCTGATTAATATAAATTCCGTTTATCTGGTAACATACGCCAAGTTCGTGACAGATTTTTGTAACGCAACTCGTTCACTACGTACATTTTGGTGCTACCTTGGTCAATACCTTCAACGAGACCGCGCATAGCAACCACAAGAGCATATCTATGCTCCAAAGAGTTGCTACTGATTAGGCCGTTGCTATTAATTGCAGCACAAGCGGTTGCCATTGAATACTATCACCGGCCAACTCTGTTGGCCACAGGCCGATTCAAGTATTAGTTCAACAGCAGCTTATCGTGAAGCGAAATCATAGTAAATTATTAGCCACGTCAGACGTCTTTCTGTCGACGAAAAATTAAATAACGTGTGAAACTATGCAATATATATATATGGCACAGCTTTTGAAATGTATATGAGTTAATGACTTAAATAAAAGAACCGTGTTCGAATGCCTTCGGCATATGTGGGCTGTATTTACAAATTGTCCGATAATGATGATGCAATGTTGCAACAGATGATTTACTTTAAAACAGTGCACTCCTACAGGGTTACACCACGAAAACAATATATATATATATATATATATATATATATATATATATATATATATATATATATACTAAATTGGAAAATTCAAATGTAAATGCAAATTTGTCCCGTCAAAAAATACGTCTTTAGAAATAAGTTCCGAAAAGATGAGCCTCAGAATAAAAAAAACTAGATATCTTTATAAAAAATAAGATTTGGCATTAACGAGGGTGCCCTTCAAACACAATTAGGCATTGACCTAAAATCTGACAAAATTTTCCAAAAACAGAAAAAAAGAACCTCAAATGTCGCACAACAGTTGAAGGTCTGAATGCGATAAAACTTCACACTGAAACAAATGACCAGTTTCACTGTTGTGTCTGGTGAGTCATGAACATTAAAAGAAGTTAGATCTAACTATTCGCATACATGGGTAGTGATTAAGGGTAAACACTGAGAGTATTATCATGCTATTAATAAGGCATATTACCTACATCAAATGAAAATCCGAATATAGATTCGATTGCACATCGATCTTATGCTAAAGTATGTGCTCCGACCGGTATTTTGTAAATTGGATTTTTCTTAACTTTCAAATGAGTATTTCAGTTCAAACGTTGCGCGAGTTAATGAATCTCATCAGTACTCGGAGTATCTTTCCAATATATTGACAGGGTTGTTTACATTAATTTTACGATATTGATATAAACAAGAGTTCCGTTATGCACATACATTTTCAGCATAAATCAAGCACTGCATAGTGTAGAAAAGGAATTTCATACAGTAGATCGGTTTCGTCCTTATTGGGAACTCAACACGTACCGTCCAGAAATTGCCGCAGACAGGGATCGAGCCTGGACACTTCTGCGTTGGAATCTGGTGTTCTAAAAACTGAGTGCGGCAGCGTGGCTCAGTGGTTAGAGCACCAGATTCCGAAGCAGATATGCTCAGGTTCGAGCCCTGTCAGCGGAAAATTCTGGCCAGTACGTGATGAGTTCCCAATAAGGACGAAACCGGTCTACTGGATGAATTTCCTTTTCTACACTGTACAATGTTTAGTTAATACTGACAAAAGTTTGTTCATAATGGGCCAGCTGTTTATATCAAGCTCGCAAACTTGATTTAAATATTTTTTATCGCCTGTGACCGTAGCAATTCCAAACGTGACGACAGACTGACACAATTCAGTCATCCCGGCAGCAGTAGCCAAATTATCACGATCAAGTGGATACGGCCGACGTCTGGGACCATTTTACATGTAAATGTACACTAGCTCCGTATCAAATGGTAAACAAGCGTCTCTGCATTTAAGTAGTTCAGTCGAAAGCATTGGCTCTACGACTATCTGGTCCCAGGTTCTACTAGTATCCATTGTCCATGTAACTGATCGAGGTTTATGCATGTAGGTTAGATTAGCAAGGCTACATTGAATAAAAGGATTACTAATTCGAGCATAAGATAAGACTAGTACAGTCTGAAATTTAAATGAAAATAATTACTTACTAAACTTTTCGCTATATCTAACCTTAATTGAAATATCTGGGCCTCTCTTATAGTAAGCTTATCCAAACACGCGCGCATGAACAATTAAATGATTACATAACTACTAGCATAAACATACATAAATACATATATATATATATATATATATATATATATATATATATTTACGTACATACGTACACACGTATATACATACTATCATGCATGCATACTTACACATGAATACAGATACAGGCCTAAATATGTACATGCATACATACATACATACATACAAACATGCATAAAACATACATACTTAGACACGTATATACATACTATCATGCATGTATGCTTACACATAAATACAGCTACATGCATAAATATATGCATGCATACACACAACCATGCATACATACATATATACATAGATATGCACATGCAAACATACAACATACATTTATACGCATACAAACATAAATGCATATATACATGGATACATTCATACATACACAGATAGATATATTCATGCATACCTACCTACATATATATATATATATATATATATATATAGGCCTACATGAATTGATGCGGAGAAAGCAGTTGATTTAGCAAATGTTTATGAGGCACCAGTTGCAGATTTTGCTTGATCAGCAACTGCTAAGCTGATCAATGAAAAAAGTAGATAGACACGTATCGAAGCAAACAATGGGAAATAAATCTGAAGCCTAATAGAAATTTGTAGTAATGTTAAATATGTATTAAAATAAAATACAGGTGACTAGCCACCTAACACAGTTCATAGAAGTAGATTTAGCTAATAACGTGAACAGGCAACCGACTTGCTCTCATCAAGTCACGACTGGAAAGAACTGGATTATTCATGACAAAATGGGCACATTTCCTGATCACAGACCGGTGCGCGAGATTACGTCGGACCAAATACACATACACAAGAATACATAAAAAGCAAATAAGACTGCCGTTAAATGTGTTCCAGAGTAGTCTCCGCTCATGAATGAAATACTACAGCACCAAAAAAGAAGGCCGCGAATCCTCTATGCTTAAAGCTAGCTGTGGCACCGACAGTCAACATAGACAGCATAGGATCGATTTTGGTGTATAATGATAAGAATTATGCTTCAATATATATATATATATATATATATATATATATATATATATATTTAAATAAATGTGAAAATCCATGGAATAACATGTTTTAATAAATCTTTTTTCTACCAGTGTCTAGAGCCATTATCCTGGATTCGTTAGTATTTTCGTTCATCCAATCCCAACTGTACATTTGTCGTAAAAAATCGCCTCTTAGCTCTGCCTGTCTTTGTCTTGCGCAATTTAGACCACTTCATTTGTGTTACGTCATGAGGTGTGTCTTCGCTATCGTTGTGAGTTGGTCCGCAATTGACAGATGTATCGTATTTTGCGGCACAGACTTCAAAAATAAGAGCGATGGCACACCTCATGACGTTACGCAAAGGAAGTGGCCTAAATTGCGCAAGACAAAGACAGGCAGAGCTAAGAGGCGATTTGTTACGAAAAACGTACTGTTGGCAGTGGATGAACGAAAATATTAACGAATCCAGAATAATGGCTGTAGATACTTCGTAGAAATAAGATTTATTAATAAATGGTATTCCATGAAATACGGTTCCTTTTTCTCTATATATATATATATATATATATATATATATATATATATATATATATATATATATATATATATATATATATATATATACATATATATATACACATATATATATATACACATATATATATATACATATATATATATATATATATATACACACACATATATATATACACATATATATATATATATATATATATATATATATATATATATATATATATATATATAGATAATCTATTTAACTCCTATATGACACCGGAAAGATTTAATATAAAAGGCTACTGGCACAGTTGACTAGACGCCGTTGGTAGGCAGGTAGAAAATTTCTGTTGACATGTTTCAGAAATTCAAAATTCAACGTTGCGTAACTTCACTCACAACCTGTTCACTTTCTTCGTGCGTGGAGCAAGTTTTCTTTCCCAAGTGCTAAACAATAGCATGTCCTTTGAAGAAGTAAATAGTACTTCTGTTAGCAAACGCTATCAAAATGCGAACACCACACTGACGAGTTAAATGCAATCGTCTCGATTAATAGAATAAGTGAAGATGTCGTCCAAAATCGCAATACCTGGCGCTTATACAAGATTGTGGTGCGAGTGCCCATAAATGTCTGTGTCCTAGCCCACCAAATTATCGTCCTCCTCGTCGTCGTCATCCTCGTCGGAAATCTCACCCTCCGACATGGGACTTGAAGAGCGTCTTTTGAAGGCAACTTGGTTAACCTGGTGTCTTTTGGCAGCCTTAACGTAGGCGTGAGAGCCAACAAATTCACCAACACGCTCGCCGACAGAATCACGCGACGACAAGTCCACAAACGGCTGTAGTGATGATACGGCGCCTGTAGGCTGACTCCGTTCCTTGGCAATGCTGGAATCCGATTGATGACAATTTGTGCGACTCGATCTGCCAGAAGTATCGTGATGACGTCTATCGTTGGACCACCTCACGTCTTTTGAGGGTAACACGCTGCTAAGCTTAGCTCTTTTATGCTCGACATCTTGCCTTCTGCTCGAGCGATGACTCGTAGCCCGATCATCGCGAGTAAATCTGTGCTCTTTAGCATAGCTATCAGAGTAATGTTCATAATCGTGATTGTAGGAGCGTTTACTCGTTTCCCTATCTCGACTGGAGGTATCATGATAACACCGATCTCGCCGTGATGATGAAGAGTTATGCGTTCGACTTGTAGAACTTGAATGCATTGCGGACGTATCTCTGCAAAGAAAAACAAAGTTATAAACGTAATTTGCTTTTTTCAGTAAATAATCATGGATGTGATTACATTTTCTTACTAAAGGAACTGTCCGTAGCCGTAGAAATTTCCGGCCAGACGATCGGCTGGCCCAAGCTAGTCGGCCCGAGAATGGCAGCATTAGCCATGCTAGGTGTAATGGGAAACAGCCATCATCTTGAGTCATGCGAAGTATCGAGTAAGTGATTAGTGATGGGATGCGAGCAAACGGGCCAGACACGAACAGCGAATTTCGGCCACTGAAGGAAAGTTTTGTCCACTAGCGCCTAGGCAGATAGCACTTTTGAGACTAGGTCAGCAGACTCTAAGAGAAAGAAAACTCAGAATACAAAACATTCCCACCAGACATGGACGACATAGTGTTCTGTTACAAATCCACATATAACTAGGAATAATACGAACTATGACGAATCCATATTTCATCGACCATTGTGCGTGATAGAACAGTCGCCTTATCTGCTGAGTCGTTCAGGATGGATAAACGAAATCAGGCCACCCCAAAACCTTCATTTCCTCTTCTCAATCCAACAATAACACTCTTTTAAGGGCCTTAAATATGGTTGCCATGTGGCGTCCCCCAGCCCCCGACCAACACTAGACTCAAATAGATCGCGTAGCAATTAGTTATAGATGGCGTGGTTGCATCTAGGAGTAAGCATCGTTGTGAAACACATGTGATGACTCGGTTCGTGCACTTAAACGTTGTATATTTGTGCTCAAGCTTTCCGGACAGGTAAATAGGAATTAGCCTCAAATAATACACGTAAGCAAGCTCAAAACGGTTGTCTTTCAAACAAAAATTAAGAATCGTATTTCGTATTGCGTTTGCGTAACAGCACTCGTACATCGGTGAAATCGTGACTCGTTTACATTTCCAGGTAAACAGCTTGTTTTGTTTTCAAATTGATTGGTAAGTTCTCACTGGTCTCGTGACTCTGAAGCCGTCCCTTACACTGCTTTAACAATAATTGATTGCGCGGGTGGTGGTAACAATTCTTTAAATCAAGTTTGCGAGCTTGAAGTAAACACCAATCCCATTGTATTTAACCAGTCGTCGAACAACATAACAAACCTACCGCCAGCCGCAACGCACTGACGCGTTTCGACCTTCCATGATCATCATCAGAGTACGACGGCAAACTGACTATCGAGGATCAAACCGCATTGAATATATATGGAAATCAAATTTAGATATGCGGCTCTCACCTCTAACAGTCTCGCATACATTGAACTTGACTGGAAATGTCGGCTGCACAGTTTCTATGCAGTCCCGAGAATTAACTGTTTGTAGCTTTCGCCACATATACATATATAGGCAATGCAATTTACCACTGCTTGTCCGGAAATGTTTTTAAATGAAGGTTTGTCGATTTTTTTCCCGAACTTTCGGGACCTCATTTCCAGTCCCATCTTCAAGATATATCCATTTATATTTATTTTAAAGCCTAAAGTACTTTCTCTTGTCTGCCGCAATATCCGGCCTTAGTAACTGTTCTCTTTTACTCACATGTATACCAGAAACTATACACACATACACACGCACGCACACACACAAACCTATACACACACACACATATATGTGTACTCTAATAAAAATTGACATTTATGGAATAAATATAGGCGAGTATGGTATTTGACATATTGATTGTCAACTTAATGGGTGATGTGTTTTGGATTTGACCGCATTTATCTTGTGCGGGACAATAGATAGCACTCTTAGGTCGGTAAAATCTTGAATTTTGATCATTTTCAGGTGCTCTGCTTATTGGCTTCGATTGATGGGTTCTCACTTGTCCATTCTTTTTTGAGCCTTCCGTCAGCTGATTGACTGAAAATGACGTTGGGTCAGGATTTTCTGTTGACGTGTTTGCCATTGAAAAAGAGCTACATACCCGGAGATCGAAATATCTGGCGAAATCATGAAGACAGTGTATTCAAACAATTCGGTACGCAATCCGAAAATCAGGTAAATAATCTATTGCCTGTCGAGCAACATGTTTCTTTTAAAGGTGAGTATGGTGGTAAACTTGAAGATGGGACGGGAAATGAATTCCTGAAAATTCGCAAAATATCGGCAAATCTTCATTCAAAAGCATTTCCGGACAGGTAGAGTATGGACGGTTTCAAAGTCACGGGACCAGTGAGAACCCATAAATCAATTAAAAAAACAAGCTGTGTACCTGGAAATGTAAACGAGTCAAGATTTTAGTCACCTGCGAGAGCTATCAATAGTCTCGCACACTGTCAATTGTGGCATCACCTCGAAAAATAAAAATCTTATCTAAAATTGACGTTATCTCTTCTTGATGATATAAATTCGAATTTACTGTTGACAAAAATTCGCTATCAACTTTGCAGGTACCACAGTGTGTAGCATAGTAGGCTCTCGTAGAAGAAGTCTCGAAATTAGGCGCAAAATTCCTGCTTGCACGACTTATAGTAACACTTGTATAGCCATAAGGCATCAACTAATGCACAAGTTATTTGTCGCTTTTTGATTAAAAAAGACTGAGGTAATAGCCTTTATTTGCTTCAATTTATTCGTGCAAAATATCCGGTAAAATAAAATTTTATCGAAACAATAAACAAATGCAACATAATATTTTTACCTTAAGGCGATTATTTGAACAGCCACATGCATATTGTCCACCAACAATTGCCGTCTTTCCAGACTTCAAGGGCGCATTTGACTCGATTGACAAAATGTTCAATTCAATCAGCTGCTTAAACAGAATTTTCCCTCGAAATCTGTAAATATTATACGTGTTCTTCACATAAACACTTTTTGTCGCGTGAAGATCTTCAATGAGTTATTGGAAAACTTTGCTACAAGCAGTGGTTTCCATCAAGAACGTCCACATTCCCTACTCGCAGTTTAATTTTGTAAAAGATGCAATTGGAAACTACCATAGGTTCAAGATGCGAGCATCGAAGTTCACCCCGGCGGTAGATTAGTCGAACTCGACTATGCTGATGATATTGTATTATTGTTATTATTATTATTAATAATAATATTATTATTATTATTATTATTATTATTATTATTATTTTTTATATTTTTAAATTGTTATTGTTATTATTATTTTAATTGTTATTGTTATTTATTATTATTGTTATTGTTATTATTTTATTATTATTATTATTATTAATATTATTATTATTATTATTATAATTAGACAACCGAGATTCTGCCTAGGCTACCTTGAATACATTAGTAGTGGTCGCTCAGTGTTTCAGTATAAAATTCGAAACCTTCAAATGTTAGTTACTTCTATAGAATCACCCTTCCAACACTTCCACTCAGTGGCTTGCCAAGTATACACATCTTGATAGACGGATCAATAACTCGTGAAATATGTCTGACAAGGTGAGCATGCGAATCGCGAAGCTACTTTCTTCTACTTTCGCTACCTATAGAGGCACGCATGTATTCAAAACTGCCTTAAGGGTCGTGTTTACAAGTCATTTGTACGTGCAGTTTTATTATAGTTGATGATTGTAGACGCTTACAGGCAATCGATCACCTGAGTCTGAGAAGCATAGCACATGCAAGATGCCAATAACGAATATGCAATGCCGAGATTCGTAGACGTATTACTATAACCAAGGTTGCGATCTTGATACCAACACCTGACCTATTAAGTACATACAATTGTCAATATATAAACTAAGAATCGTATAGTGTAAAAAAATTCATTCTGTAGACCGGTTTCGTCTTAATTGGGAACTCATCACGTGCTGGCCAGAATTTACCGCGGGCAGGGCTCGAACCTGAGCACGTCTGAGCCACCTCGCCGCACTGAAAACTGTGTTTTATTGTTTCTAACCAGATATCGCTTGTCCACCCTGCACGACTTAGCAGATAGGGCGACCCTTTATATCCTGGGCGACATCAGATGCAGTACAGATTCATTATGGTTTGTATTGTTCATTGTTATATGCTGGCTTTAAAAGAACACCAGGTCGCCCAATTCTAGTGGAGATGGTTTGTATTCGAGCTTGCCTTCGTTTAGACAGTCTGTCAATCAAGACAGATGAGCACTGTCTGTTCAGGTGCCAGTGACCAAAGTGTCTTTTAAACAGCCGAAACCTGCCCTTCGCGTTTGGCACGCTTGCTCGCATTCCTTCCCTAACAATTTAACACCAAATTTTGCCGCATAGTTAAACCGAACTCGAGGCTTCACATGAACTGGGATAACGGCTGTACCGCATTCGACCCGGCAAGGGTTAGGCTACCATTGCCGAGCTGATTAAATAGTCTGCACCGCGCGTCAGGCCGGAAATTTCTATGCCTTCGGGCCAGCAATTATAATAATAATTATTCTCAAGCAATATGACGATTTTTACCAGGTGCGCCATCATTAAGCATGGCCCGCTAAAAAACCCATGCGATACCAATTCCGAAGCCGCTAATTAGTCTAGATAGAGCTGCTGACAGCGGTGGTAATAATGTTTGTTCTCTGAACGCCGAATGCGCGTTCAATTCGCTAAATTGCTGCAAAATTGCGCAGATAGGTCACATAAGAAAATATGGAACCGTGAACTGGCAACATGTCAACAATTATTGCCACTTGACATGTAAAATTGTTGCTTAAAAAATTGTATAAAATGGGGCGTTGCAAAACGCTTTAGACGCTGTGCATACTATTCTTAACATGACGTAATAGAATAATTTTTAAGTGGCTGCACAGAAGCCAAAAACCCGATGCACCTTAACTTATAGCATAGCTATGAAGAAGCAGTGAAACGTGCAAAAAAAAAGATCGCGTTCTGCTCTGGCTTTCGCATAGTTGGCAGCCGACTTAGTTTTGATTTGATCTAACACCGAACTTCCCCCGTCTAGCGTGAAAGATTAAATTCTACTGGCATCTACTTGGAACATTGTCTAGAATTTGATTTGTACCCGTGGTAGAACTTATTTGTGCACATGCATCGAAAGGTTGAACTCGCGCCTGACTGAGCACACACCAATCTAGTGATAGAAAAAAATTCTGTCTTGCGCGTAAATTTCTAACCGAGTACGCCTTTTTATGAAAAGAATGCAACAGAACGCTTTTCAGTTTTGGCATAACAAATGTGTGCAAACGTAATTCCACAACGTAAGGCTATTTCCACCAATACACACCCAGAAATTTCTAAACAAAAACATGTTATTCGGGCACTGGCATAACCATGGGATTTTATTAGTGTCATGGGAAATTCTGGTGAGTATTGTCTCCTTTATTAAAGCATTATAGGCAAATATTGTACTCGTGTATATTGATTTTTTTAGTTAGACAAAATGTATTCATTTATTATAATAACAGTTGCGATCTTGACGTAAATAACTGACCCATTAAGTACATACATTTTCCAGTATAAACTAAGAATTGCATAGCCTAGTTACATTAGTTAGAATATAACTGAAAAGTGTGTGTAGTGTGCAGTAGGTTGGCTCAGTGGTTAGAGCACCAGATTCCGGAGCACACGTGCCCAGGTTCGAGCCCTGTCAGCGGCAAACTACTGACAATTGACCGTTACTGTTTCTGACCCATACTAACTGGTTAGAGCATTCTTTATTACAGGATTTAAAGATGTATCTGCTGTTGATAAATTCATGATAACGAACCAGGATATCTTTTGATCGGTGCACTTATGAAATCAGCTATTCTTCTACGAATGCATTTCTATATTTTCATTCACAACCATGGCAATCTTTCTTTACATCAAGCTCGCGGGCTTGAGATAAGCATCAATCGCATTGCAAATAACTAGTCGCACACCATATTGTCTACTGACGCATTTCGATTTTCCATGATCATCGTCAGAGTACAACGGCAAACTGACCAGCGAGGAACAAACCGCATTGCATATGTATGGAAAGCAAAATTAGATATGCAGCTCTCACCTCTAGCAGTCTCGCATATATTGAACTTGATTGGCGAAAGCTGCAAACCGTTAAAGTTCATACATTTGTCAGTATAAACTAAGTATTGCATAGTGTGGAAAAGGCAATTCATCCAGTAGACCGGTTTCGTCCAAGTGGAGAACTCATCGCGTACTGTAGAGAATTTGCCGCGGACAGGGCTCAAACCGAGGCACGTCAGCTTCGGAATCTGGTGCTCTAAATACAGAGCCATCCTGCCGCACACTACACACAATTTTCAGTTATATACTAACTAAATTTTCCCAAAGAGGACGAAAACGGTCTACTTGATGAATTGCCTTTTCTACACTATACAGTGCGTAGTTTATTCTGACAAATGTATGTACATAATGGGTCAGGTGTTTAGATCAAGTTCGCAACTTTTATTAAAAGTAATTGTTATCACCGCCCGCGGAACCGATGTTCGTTTAATGAGTTAATGTTCGTGACCGCATAGAAATTGTGCAGCCGACACTTTCAGTCGTGTCCAATATATGCGAGACTACTAGAGATGAGAGCCACAGATCTAATTTTGCTTTCCATCCGTATGCAATGCGGATCGATCCTCGCTAGTCAATTTGCCGTCGTACTCTGATGTTGATCATGGAAGGTCGAAACGCGTCAGTGCGTGCGACTAGCAATAGTTTAGCTATGCTGTTCGACCTCTAGTAGTCTCGTACGCCTTGTACTTGACTGGAAACGTCGGCTGCACCGTTTCTATGCAGTCACCAACAACACTTCGCTGCGTACTGAACATATTTTCTAGTTCGTTCTCAATTCATCACATGTTTACAGTATGCTATGCTTAAGCAATCACTAGACTATGATATACTACTCGGCCAGTCTAACAGTAGTTTAACAATTCGTGGCGAAAAGTATAAAACAGATTTGCCAAAAATCTATGCGAAATGTGCATTTCACTTAGCACGTAAGCAAAATTGAATCTTAAAAATATATAAATAAGCTTGACTTACGCGTCGAAACCGGCCCGCTTGTGTTTCGACGAGCAATTCGGGCGCTCTGACGTCGATTGTGTCCTACTCATAGAATTACTATTTCCATCGCCAACATCAAAACGAGCATTATGTGAAGAACTGGCACTTGAACGAGGAATTGTTGCCGCAGAAGCTGGAACTGAGGCAATCCCCTTATCGTTTGTCAATCGATCTGGTTTAAGATGGCAATCACTCTTATTTGCAACATTAGTTGTGCTAATACTGGCACCGCTCTTCGCGAAAACCGTGGAAGATCTACCGACAGGACTTTGTTCGTGAAGACTAGAACTGTCTGACTCTGAGTTCGACTTCGATAGCTTAGTCACCTGCACGTGTTCATCGGAAATAAAACCACCGACGGTTGCATTTGACGCCGAAGAAATTGAATTCGAGCACTCTGGTTTTTCCGTGTCATTATCAGCCACGGTTGGCACTGATGTCAAGCAACTGACATCCGATTTGGCCGAATCCTGATCAGGTGACGTTAACAGAGATCTGTCAGGTTTCAGGCTTTGCGCACATCCAACGTTGAGAGTCGTCGGCGTTTTGTCAATTCTTGAACTAACAACAAAATCATTATCACCAACTCCACAAACAATATTATTATTAGTAGTAGTAGTAGTATTAGTAGTCGTAGTAGTAGTAGTAGTAGTAATATTACTCATACCACCTTTGGAATTATTGATATCGTCGAGAGTAGTGATGCTATTACTAGCAGGAGAGATATCATTATTAACAATGGAATCTGTAACAGGGGCAGAATGAACAATAGTAGAATTATTATTCTTCGTAGCGAGAATACCATTCCCCGAAGCTCCAGCATTAGACGTAGAAGAATGGTCGGTTTCAGCAGGAGCCTTAGTTTTTGTTGTTGTTGTTGTTGTCACTTCCGCGCAGAGTATTTCGTTTTTCATGTTCTGAACGACTAGCTTTGTGTCTCGACTGCACTGATGCGTGTCATGCGAGGCTGCCAATTGAGCAGACTTTGTAGCCTGCTGGTTCTGCTGAAGGCCAACAGAGGTGATGCTGTTTGTTGATTTCGCGAGGCGAACAGCAGACCAGGAGGTGCTCGTAAGACCAGTGAGCGCGGAGCCCACAGCCGTAGGCGCTCCGGACACCGATGAGTACATGTTGGTCAAAGAGTCCATATGAAAATCTACCACCGGCAGATCGTTCGGGTTAATTGAGAATTTGCCCTTCTGAGAGAAATGCGTGCCAGTCTCCTGAGATGAAGCAGAAAAAGATAAGCCATTGAAAGTTGGTCTCAAAGACGTGGCTTGGAAAAAGCCGAATAACTGACATTACAGATCAATTTTCCATAAGGGTTTGACAAACGCAGAAGGATTTACTGCTGATATTTCGAGAAACGTTTTGATTCTCGTCCTCACACGGAAATTTAGAGATTTACAAACTTTGCAAAAAACTAAATCAACAAAAAGAGTTTCCCTTTAAGCATATAGACGGTTTGATACAGTTGCTCCATTCAGCGTGGATATTGGGAAAAAACCCTATAATGGGCCGTAGCTAGCGTAGATGGTTTGTCAAGTATTCAGAAGATACAGAAGCAGAAGTCACATTGAAATAAAAAGATGTCGCCAGGTTGCTTGCTTCATACTGGTTACTAATGTTTCAACTTAACTGTCGTGTTCTGTGCGTGAAAACGGGGCATAGAATTGCGTGGCACATTTGTATATAAAATGCACAAATGCCTTTATCACCAACACATCTACATAAAAATTGTAACCGTACGCTTCACTTCTGCATGACCGTGAGAAGAAGAAATATTGTGAAACAGATGGAAGAATAATGACAAAAGGGTGGTTCTAGCATTGTTGGATAGACATACGACATAACGCAAAGACACGAGATCGCTAAGTGTGCTTAGAGGCAAAGCGACATCTGCCCTATAGCTTCATTACAGTTTTTACCTTATCAATTCCTAACTCGAACTCACCTCATGATGAACTCGGCAGCAACAAGAATTGATAACCCTATTAAAAATCAGCGAGACCATCATCAAAACGCACGAATCGATGTCACATCGCGTAGGATTTCAAAGCCGGGAAAAAGGTTTAGCAAGTAGGTCGCATTTTGATAGACGCGTCGGTCGTTTACTACCAAAAGCTGGTAGTCATACCAATATTGGCTAGGCACACGTAATTATAAATGCAATAACAATGCAGAAGAGAGGCTGTTCCGTTTGTCTGTCTGCCAAACGGTCGGCCTCGGGCACTCCGAATTGGCAAGTCTGACTAGAGTAGGATAAAACTTCGCGTTCAGACCCATTGCACTCTCGATCCTTGAGGCGAAGTGAGACACGTTCGGTTCACTACAAACTACGAAGTTTCGAAAAGGCTGTTCTACCTAAAGCTATTCGCATTTTGGCTGAATAATCGACATACCTACCAATTCATTGCAGACAATGACATAAGCGGAAGTGATGCTAGAGAGATGTACACAAAATTGTTAGCCCCCCCCCCCATTTTTAGACAGAAAGTCTAGTTTAACACAACAACCCGCCAATGGATAGAGCTATAAACGTTGCTATGCATCACTTCTAGGTCAGCCTACCTTGTTTATTGGTAATGAATTTGCTCAAATAATTGCTTATACATATTTCTGTTTTAAGTAATGCTTAAATGTTGATGTATATTGCGCAGTGCAGTCCTTCCCGTTTTTAACCCTTCCGCCATTTTCTTGTGCGAGACAATGGATAGCACTCGTAGGTCGGTAAAATCTTGAATCCTCTCCATTTCCAGGTGCACCGACGTTTTTGGCCTTTATTGATGGATTCTCACTTGTCCCGTCCTTTAGATGCCACCCATCAACTGCTTGCCTGAAAATGACGTTGGAACAAGATTTTTCGAATTATTTTTCATCAAGGCCAAAAATCGGTGCACCTGGAAATGCAAAGGATTCGAGATTTTACCGACCTACGAGTGCTAGAAAATGACGGAAGGATAAACAAAATCGCATTTACATACAAAAATTAGCTGAATAATCTACTGTCAGCGATGTTTTTATTAGTTAACTGTTGAGAAGGCGTAATAAAGTAAAAGTGAATAGCCAATATATAAATTGAGCAAAGCTCATACCGCAATAATGATCACAATATTTAAATTACTTTTTGATGAATATGTGCATTATAGTCAACTCATTTAAAGACCAGGTACAATCTCCTAATTCCATCTAGCAAGAAATAGGTGAGTTAAACGATCACTGATTGCGCGGTTGGTGATTAATTCAGATGGTTTTAGACTAAATTAAATAAAAATATTTTAAATTAAAGTTGCGAGTTTCAGATGCACACCAATTCAATTATATATATATATATATATATATATATATATATATATATATATATATATATATATATATATACAGATACACGAAAGGCTTCTTTCGCATTTCTTCTCAAGTGTCTAGAAATGAACATCTCTCCAAATCAAGTATGTATTAGGTGTTGCGAACCTAGTAACAAATTAGTTCAGTTGTTGGTCACAAATGACTAGATAGTACGACTTATTAATGTGTCATTAGATATGCGCCTTAGGCCTCAATCACTCTCAAGCGTTTCATAGATGGTGGCATCATGAAAACGGAGGTCGAGATGCCACACATATGCGAGACCAGAATTACTGCCTATATTGATAGGGCACAATTAACCGGACTGATTTAATTGAACATGTTCGATACTGGATCCTCGAAGCGTTTCAACCGTCTAAGTATCTTTTGACAAGTAAGAGCAAGGTGCGCGTGATCAAGTGATTTATATCAGGAATAGAATGTCCAACCATGAAGTTACCAATATAAGACTCGAGCAATCAACGATGCCGTCGTACTCTGATGACGGTCATGGAAGGTCGAAACGCGTCGGTGCATGCGAATGGCGTTAGTTTTGCTAAGTTGTTCGACGACTAGTTAAATACACTTGGATTGGTGTTTATATTAAGCATGCAAAGTTGATTTAAAGAATTGCTACCACCAACCGCGCCATCAATTATTGCTTAAAAGCACAATGTATGCGAGACTGCTAGAGGTGAGAGCCGCATATCTTATTTCGCTTTCCATATATATGCAATGCGATTTGATCCTCGCCAGTCAGTTGGCCGTCGTACTCTGATGATGATCATGGAAGGTCGAAACGCGTCAGTGCGTTACGACGCGGTAGTTTTGCTACGTTGTCCGACGACTGGTTAAATACAATGGGATTGGTGTTAACTACATGCTCGCAAATTTGATTCAAAGAATCCAACGAAGATTCCGCAGTAGGCTGGTGAGCAGGCGGTGCCATAAAGGACACCATCGTAGGTCCTGAAGTAGAAGCAATGATAATGACACTTAGGCAGTGGCAGGCTAATAACTTTTGCTACTCGAAAGTTGAGTACTGAAGATCAGCCACCGGTGAGTTACACAATAAAATGTTTTCTAAAAGCGTTTGCTTTAGACTGTATCGGCTAGACACAATAAGGAAAGGCATTGGTATTTAATTACTAACTTTTCGCTGCCACACCTTGGAAGAACATCGTGAGCGCACCTATTCGCCGGTTAGAGCTGTTACTTCATTTCCACTAACAGAAAAGCATCATGTGTAATCAAAGTGGGCAACTCGGCCATTACAAAAAATTTTCTCCTCCGAGGAGCTTAGCAGACTTCAGTAAAAAAAACTAAAAGCCTAGTTGAAGAAGGTGGGCAATGGCGCATTCGTGTCCAACGCTGGAGCCAATCACATGTCAAGAGTGGCAAATACCAAGGCAGGCATAAACTACCTCAGCATAAAAGGCACCACATGGTCGAACAAATGTTGTCAGAAAGATAATATTAAGTCAAAAAAATCCATAACATCTGCGCGCACAGTGTCCAAACCTGCATATCCTTGACCCAAGTATGTAATTCCCTACTTGTATATATATTAGTTCTCCTCAACAAACAATATCTAACTGTTATATATTGAATTGAATGATGTCATGCTCACCGCGAAATGTAATAACTGATATCGATCAAGGCCAGAGTGTATGGATTAACTGGAGTAACATGTGTTCAGAAATAGTTGTAATTCTCAATTTCGGTGAACTATAGCATACATTGATATCCATCATTTTGGTACCATTTACCTTTTCGGTACTATAATGTTGATATCGGTTACTGACACAATAGCCATAGGGTTAGTATCCTTTACAGACTCGGTATATATATTATATAGTGTGAGTTAGCATTGAAGTCGCATTGTCGTTGACTTCAGATTATGTTAGCTTCACTATTACAGGTTTACAAATTCGTCTAGGAGATTGTACCGTCCTATTATTCCACATTCTTCTACCAAATATATTGTGGTTAAAGGGCGTAATACCGGCTCCTACTGATGAGTCGCCAGTAAGCACGAAACGAATGTGCATGAGATTATACTTTCCGTTCATGCTGCCTTTGGTTTATCCTTCTGGTCACACCTGAACTAATTTCTTACTAGTTTCGCAACACCTAATACATACTTGCATATATATTAGCTCCCTGTCCGAATCCTGTCTGGTTTAGCCAAGTTCTCCCATCAAGCTCTTTTTAAAGATAAAGGTGACCAAAACGGTACTCATTTTCTTGGTTTGCATGGATTCATAATCTAAATGGACAAAATAAGTTGGTCTAGATCCTTCTCAAATTCCACTCCTCCTGACTTGAATAATTTCGAACGGAAGTTGATTGTTCAGTCGGCTCGTAAGTCTAGCGAAATAATTCTGTTTAATGGCAGATACGGGACAGTAGGTAGAAAATAACTCTCTAAAGAGAACACTATCAATCACGACGTCGATCACTTGGATCAGGTCGGACCATATGTTCAATTAACAAGAGACGTGTGAATGAGTGAACACCTAGTAGCGCAAATGGCATAAAGGGCAGGCCTTGCTGATAAGCTTAACCGACAAAAACTTTACTGAAAACCTGGATTTCCGTTTTCTTGTGTGACCACACAAGAAACAGTGCAGTAGGCCGCTATACCCTGGCTGAAAATTGCTACAACAGTGGCACCATGCCATTAGATTTCACCGAATCCATAATCCTGTTGTTACGACCACAATTTTTTTACTAAATTAATGTCGGCAACCGCCGCATGGCTATACGCGGTCCAAGCAAATGGGTTAATGTAACCTCACTGAAACAAGATTCGATTACATTTCGTTGACCAGGTTATAGGTTTCTTCTCACCAGGACGAGAGAGCGTACCAAAAGCACTTCACAAGTTCGACAAATGAAGCGCATGACACAATTTCCTTCACGAAATTGATAGAATCAGGCGGCAAACACTCCAAGGGCCGATCTTGAGTAAGCATCAATCGGACTCTCGCCAAATTAAACCGCAACGCCTTATCGTGACCTCCACAAAACACGCAATCTCTTTAACATGAAGCAACAGCCGAGAAACTAAACGAAGAAATTATCGCAGATTGGAAACAGAGACTCAGCGAGTAGGCAGCAACGAGAAATAAACGCTACAAACGTGTTGGAAACAATAGCGAAGGGTAATAGTGTCATCGATTTACTGGCCTTTTCCATTCGCGAAGTGCAGCCAGACAAGTTACGCACAATACAAATCCATGCCGGCAAGTACTGCAAGCAACGTGAATGCGGAAGAATTTATTTATTCTTACTCAAAAAGCGACAGTGAAGTGCTCTCTTCTAAATAGACGGCAATACTTGCTGTTCAAGTGTAAAAAGCACGGCGCCTATCAGAAATATGCCAACTCAGAGCAGAGAATGTTCGAAGGGCCCACGCATGCATGCCGGAAAAATTTAGAGGGAAATAACTGTCTCAGCTGAAAGTAAACATTCCATCTGTGTACAAAACCTAAACAGTTATGTTAGGAGCTTGTCAGTTCGCATTTTACTTATGTATTAAAGTAAAATGCGAACTGACAAGCTCCTATGCCATAAATAAATGCACAAATGCATATATATATATATATATATATATATATATATATGTGTGTGTGTGTGTGTGTGTGTGTGTATGGGTAGTAACCAATCTCCTCTGAGTTATGTTCGACTTGCTTTTACGAAATTTAGACTTATTTTTCGTAATGCCATGTAATGCGTCATCGCTCCCACTGTGCATGTGTTCGCAATTAATGCGTGTGTCGTATTTTGCAGCACACTTGTTATTTTTGAACGCCTGTCCGTTATGTCTCCGTTCGAGTACACATTCACAATGAGAGCGATGACAAATCACAAGGCGTTACGAAAAAAAGAGTCAAAATGTGTAAAATCAAGACGGACATAACTAAGAGGGGATTGGTTACGAGAAATGTACAATTATGATTGGATGAGCAAAAGAAAAATATACATATATATGAATTCTGTAAAAGTACTCGACAATTTCCCAACGAGGACGAAACCGGCATAACGACAGATCGAAGGTGGCTAGTTAGAACTTAATTTCTTAAAAGATGATAAATTGGTTCCACTTTAAGGAAAGGTAAACTATAAAAAAAAGTACATATGAGATTAAATTGCGTATAGTGCGTGGTAGGAGTGGCAAAATGCTGGGAGGTGACTAGTCAGAACTTCAGGCATTCGATCATCGCTGTTTGAGAAGCATAACAAATTTTAGCTACCAACAACGGAAATCCAGCGCTAACATCCGTAGACGTAGTTTTGGATCGGCCAACAAGTGCTCTTCGTTAGAAAAACAAATAAGGCTCAATCAGCTTCTTTGACTCCGTCTCGTTTTGAGTATGCCCTCAATAAAATTGCCCAACAGAGCTCTGTTCTCTCATCCAGCGCCAGATTGGCGTAAGAAACAAAGTAGGCAGATGTTGACATGACAGAAACAGTTGAAGTCACTTACACCAAAGTTGGGTAGAACAGGACCCACTCGTCTGCTAGGATGGGGTCCTCGTGCGCATCATAGTTCTTGGTTAGACACAGTTCGCGATATGGCATCGAATTTAGCTCAGTGGTGATCTTGCTGCAGATGTCTAGTAGAATCATCTTCGTAACTTACTTTTCTTGGTAGGACAGAGTTAGCTGCGAGTTTGGTTTTGTTTACGACTTATACAGTGAAAACGGCATGGAATCGTTATTGACGATGTTGTCTTGCCTTAATGCTGATTTTGAAATTACGGTGTTCTGTAGAGGTTTAGTTTGTCTCATTTCTGTGAGTTATCTAGATAAATATACTCATAGTAACTAGGTACTATCTCTCTCTCTCTCTCGTATGTCTCACTAAAAATTTGTGTGCCTAAATTATCATTTTTGTCGTTAATTATAAAGATTTTCTACTTTTGTTTTGCTTCTTATGGTTATATGGCTGTGAAACATTAGTTACTATCCGAAAGATGGCAAATAGCTTCCTCCGGAGGGAAAAGTTGGCCAAATACATAGTTTGGTAAATGCCTTGTTATCAATAGTTATGTTTTGCTAATTTTATATTTAGTCATTAGAAGTTGAAAGGCAAAACTTACGGATGTAGCCTGTCCAATCCGGAATTTAGTGAGCAAAATTATTCAAAAACCAGTAGTAAAGAGTTGACGAGCATACAGAAAGCCATAGAAGGACAATAGTGTCAGTTCACTCCACTTTCAGTGTGCAGAATTTTACAAACTAGACACATTGTCCCTAGCATGGACCATCTGTTCAATCAAGGTTTAACCGGTAAATTAGAAAAACGATCACATACGTGATACAGAACAGAAGACACTTTAATTTTCATTTCCATTAGACCAATACACATATTTTATTTCCCGACTAAATAGACATTTCAAAAAGATAGTGGATACCCCATGAAAAGTCACAACTGAACTAATTTGTTACTAGGTGCGCAAAACCAAATACATATTTGAAATATATTAATTCTCATCAAACCAACCATACACCGCACATACACATGCATAAGTACATAACCCCACACAATAAGACAAGCATGCATATATATACACATATACAAAATAACACTACATACATAATCAACATACATACATACATACATGCATACATACATACGTACGCACAAGCATATATATATATATATATATATATATATATATATATATATATATATATATATATATATATATATATGTGTGTGTGTGTGTGTGTGTGTAACATTCATGCTTTCGTAAAGATGTGCTTAACTTATTGTCCCACTGAGATCTAGCGATTTTTCGCTTGCCTACGCGAGAGTATGACGTAGTCTATCTGGCGTTCATTATCGTGCTTCACTTGACTGGAGCCATAAACCCCCGTTTGGCCTATGCCACACACCGCTTTGTACATCCGATTCAAGTAGGTGAAAATATGTACACGTCAACTTGCAACCATTCTGCAAACGACAAGTGGGAATGCTTCGGAAGCAATTAAATGGTTCCCCGGGACGCGAGTCGCGTTCTCACGTTCCAATTAGCGTCAGTAATTCCAATTTCAAAGCATAGAGCTATTGCAAGATGGCTCCTATATTAAATCAATCGTCACAACTACATCAAGCTATTCCATCTAGTCTTTAATTTTAACAAGATTGTTGATAACTTCACTTTTTAACAACAATGACATCCGGTCACACAGTGCACTGACATAGACTATCCATAAGGAACGGTGACATCATTCTACTAAGATAGGCCAGATTCTGAGAAGACGCTGATTCATTTCTCAGCACACCAGATCATTCAATGAGCCTACCGTTGCAATAGTTGCACCTAATCGCACACTTTCGCTGCTTTAATCTCATTAAAAGTTCGCTCGACGAAAATTCTGGAATCCAAACCGAGCCTGCAGGCTTCACACAGAGCCGGCAACCGACTGTACAACCTGTAAGGATTCTTTAAATCAAGTTTGCGAGCTTGAAGTAAACACCAATCCCATTGTATTTAACCAGTCGTCTAACAACATAACAAAACTACCGTCAGCCGCAGCGCACCTGTAAGGATGTAAGTGCTACAAATACGATGGAAGCAACATCGAATTGAAATCACCGCACGAATTGTATGCACGCATCCCATGCGTGAGCAGATGTAATTCAACCAACGGAGTACGGGCGCCACCAGTTTATGAAGCCTAGCGCGTCTAGCACTTACAAACTCTCCTCAATCCACTACTTATTTCAAACAGCGTAGTGAGCGATAAAGCGTCACTTCGGACTTGTTACGAGATGGGCATCGAAATTTACAATTTTTATGGCGAAGCAGAACCTGGCTGTCTCGTCAGGGACAGTCTGGTAGAATAATGGTTCAGAAGGATCTGCACGTATACGGTCACATTTAATTAAGGAAAAATGACTGCATTGACTGTGGCAATGTCTGAAATTGTCTTTATACCGCGTTGAGTCCGGTGAATTGCTGGAACAGCAGAACTGATAGCTGAGAACTCTCGTCGCCGTATAGTGATTTTCGCGACCACGGTCATCCAATCACTACGCGTATTACACCTAACGACCAATGAACATTTGAACGGGCAAACTCCGTGTGAATCGACAATCAAATATGAACTAGTGGAGGTCTGGTTAATTGTCTTGCTGACACAGACTCTTCTGAACCCCACCTTTCTTCCTATGCATGAATGTAACATCAAACACTGACTTTCCATGACGTTATGTTTATTATGATATTTGGCCAAGCTCGGATCAAAAGATATTTCCTACCTGGTTATCGCCATTTAATAAACGATCGATAACAAATGCAAGCTTAAAAAGCAATACAACATATAGACTGCAGTTAACCTGTCGACATCTCATCGTGATTCAAAACATGGCAGGTGTAATCACCTAGTCAAGACGGTAGGGTTGTGAAAATTACACATATAGCTCAAATTATGACGCTTAGGTCAGTTCAATAACCCTCGTGCCCGTGCAAAGCTATGTATAGCACGTGTTTTTTTGCTCTTCCTCGTCAATTTAGTGGTTATTTAAGACAGGAGGTTAAAACGGCCTGGTATGTGAATTTGGCGTGAGTAGACAGGAAATTGTGCTTACGGCAAATAAAACCAAACGTGCTTACCCATTGTTCAGCCAATTCCAACATTTTCGCCTTTAATTGTCGAATAAGGTTCATTTTAACCGTACCCGAGGCACTCTCCGATCCCAGCCTATCACGATCGTCTTGTGAGGCAGGTGGTATTTCAGAGCTAAATAATCGACTGTCACTGCTAAATGGCCCATGATTATCTGATAAAAGGGATTAAAAAGGGAACAGAATGATAATAGTAATGGCTTCATTGCAGGTAAAATGTACACCACTTTTATTTATACATGACTCACTTGGTTTATCCGGCCCACTGTTGGGCTCCGCAAACAATTTCTTTCGCCCACCACTTTCTGAGTAGCTGTCATTCTCCTGTTCTGCAGAAGTTGGCACATCGTCACGATCAATTCTGTTCCTGGCCTCCACAGCACCTTCCAGCACCAGCTCTTGTCCGCTGCCAGACACTTTCTTTCGTTTTGAGGGCACCTCAGTGTCGACTTTGTTCAAATCAGTCACCAAACTGCTTAGTGTGGGCAAAATGCTGCTCGCGTCCGATTGAACGCGCTCGCTAGCACTAGTGGACTTGGCACCGGGACCGTAGAGTTGAAGAATGTAGGCCCAATTCGGCGCGTCGGGATGCAGCTTCGCGAGTAGTTGCTGGGCACACATTTGTCGACCTTGGCGTTTATTGCGACACGTCACCTGAATATGAAATTATTTTATTAACGCATAAAGAATTATCGCCAATATAAAGTTGTAATAACTAATTTTGAAATAGAAACACATAAATCTACAACGCAAACGCATATATAAATATCTGTAGGAAAGCAGTTAAATACTGTTTCTTTGCGAAGAACTAATATATATACAATTGTGTATAAGGTTTCGCGCAACTAGTAACAAATATGACCAGAATGATAAACCAAAGACAGCATGAACGGAAAGTACAATCTGATGTGCACATTCGTTTCGTGCATTCCTGGCGACTCATCAGTAGGAGCCGGTATTACGCACTTTAACCACTATATATTTGGGTGAAAAATGTTGGGTAATAGGACGGTACAATCTCCTAGACGAATGTGTAAACTTGCAGTAGAGAAGCTAACATCATATAGTCTCGAAAATACAACTCCCACGCTAACTCACTCTATATAACATATATATATATATATATATATATATATATATATATATATATATATATACTGAATCTGTAGAAGATACTAACACTATGGCTATTGTGTCAGTAACCGATACCAACAGTATAGTACCAAGAAGGTACATGGTACTAACATGATGGATGTTAATGTATGCTATAGTTAAAAAACAAGTTATGCTTAATAGATCTAACAACAAGTATAAATGGGGCAGTTTAAACTTAAATTTTCTACTTGACATATTGATTGTCAATTGCGTGTGTGATTTGCTTTCCATCGAAAAAGATCTCCATACAAGGAGATGGAATTATCTTGCAATATCAGGTGGACAGCGGATGCAAACAACTCGGAACACAACACGAGAAATCGGTAAATGATTCATACGTTGTTTTTTAATAGCTCAAGTTATACTTAAATTTAAGCCAACTTATGCTGACACGTTTACTTCAGTGAATCGTAGGTCGCGTGTCCTTAATAAACAGTGAACGATTTCCATTGCTTAACTAAATAAGCTTGGGCGTGGAGAGTCCAAACGTGGAAGTAAATGAGACTGGTGTTAGTTTTACCGTTGTTTAACTGGTTATAAATTGGATCGGTGTTCATTGTAATAATTTATATATGCATATCGGCTTCATAGTCAATAGCTAATCTTCCGTCATATTCGCATTATGGCCAATAAGTTTCGTGCTTACTGGCAACTCATCAGTAGGAGCCGGTATTACGCCCTTTAACTACTATATATTTTGGTTAAGAATGTGGGATAATGGGACGATACAATCTCCTAGACAAATGTGTAAACCTACAGTATTGAAGCTAACATAATATAAAGTCTTCAACAAAGTGACTTCAAAGCTAGCTCACTCTATATAATATATATACCGAGTCCCTAAAGGATACTAAAACTATGGCTATTGTGTTAGTAACCGATACCAAAATTATTGTACCGAAAAGGTACATAGTACTAACAATATGGTTTCCGAGTCGGTACATGGTACCAACATGATGGATAATAATTTATGCTAAAGTTCACCGAAATTGAGAATTACAAATATTTCCGAACACCTGTTACTCCAGTTAAACCATACACTCTGGCCTTCATCGATATCAGTTATCACATTGCGCGGTAAGCATGACATCATTCAATTCAATATATTACAGTTAAATACTGTTTTTTGCGAAGAACTAATATATATACAAGTATGTATTAGGTTTTTGCGAATCTAGTAACAAATTAGTTCAGTTGTGACCAGAAGGATAAACCAAAGGCAGCATGAACGGAAAGTATAATCTCATGCACATTCGTTTCGTACTTACTGGCGACTCATCATTAGGAGCCGGTATTACGCCCTTTAACCACTATATATTTGGTAGAAGAATGTAGAATAATAGGACGGTACAATCTCCTAGACGAATGTGTAAACCTGTAATAGTGAAGCTAACATAATCTGAAGTCAACGACATTACGACTTCAATGCTAACTCACACTATATAATATATATACGGAGTCTGTAAAGGATACTAGCACTATGGCCATTGTGTTAGTAACTGATACCTTTTTTTGAAATCGATGAGTACCGGATACTAACACTATGGTTTTCGAGTCGGTGCATGATACCAACCTGATGGATATAAATTTATGCTAAAGTTCACCCAAATTGAGAATTACAACAAATTCTTTAACCACTATATATTTGGTAGAAGAATGTAGAATAATAGGACGGTACAATCTCCTAGACGAATGTGTAAACCTGTAATAGTGAAGCTAACATAATCTGAAGTCAACGACATTACGACTTCAATGCTAACTCACACTATATAATATATATACGGAGTCTGTAAAGGATACTAGCACTATGGCCATTGTGTTAGTAACTGATACCTTTTTTTGAAATCGATGAGTACCGGATACTAACACTATGGTTTTCGAGTCGGTGCATGATACCAACCTGATGGATATAAATTTATGCTAAAGTTCACCCAAATTAAGAATTACAAAAATTTCCGAACACCTGTTACTCCAGTTAAACCATACACTCTGGCCTTCATCGATATCAGTTATCACATTTCGCGGTGAGCATGACATCATTGAATTCAATATATAATAGTTAAATACTGTTTGTTGCGGAGAGCTAATATATATGCAAGTATGTATTAGGTGTTGCGAACCTAGTAAAAAATTAGTTCAGTTGTGAACAGAAGGATAGACCAAAGACAGCATGAACGGAAAGTATAATCTCATGCACATTGGTTTCGTGCTTACTGGCGACTCATCAGTAGAAGCCGCTATTACGCCCTTTAACCACTATAAATTTGGGTGAGAAATGTGGGCAGATAGGACGCTGCAATATATACTTTTCGTACATGTTGTCTTCGGTTTATCCTTGTGGTCATAATTGAACTAATTTGTTATTAGGTGCACGAAGCCTAATACATAACTATAGAAAAAGTCTAATTCATGCGTAAACACATACAAACACGCATAAATAAAAAAAGCACAAATAAACATATACATTTCAACATACAAGCATACAGACATAAAAAACGTATACAATAAACACACACAAACATACTTCTATACATATATGCATACTTACAAACATAAATGTGTTCACGTACATAAATACATACAAGCAGGTAAGTATACAAACACACATGTATACATCAAAAATACATGCACACTCACATACATACATGCATACATAGACACATACATGCATACATACATACATACATACATACATACATACATACAAGCAAACATACATACATGCATACATGCTTACATAAATAAATACATACATACATACATACATACATGCACACATTCATACATGCATACATGCACACATACATACATACATACATACATACATACATACATACATACATACATACATACATACATACATACATACATACATACATACATACATACATACATACATACATACATACATACATACATACATACATACATACATACATACATACATACATACATACATTAAAACAACAGAAATGCTTTTGTAGATACTATGAATATAGAGAACGCTGCATGAGGAAGCCTAGCAGAACTGAAGCACTAGTACTGCAAGAAAATGGGTATTAACAATACGCAGGTAATCACACCTTCGGTAATAACCAGATTTTACTGATTGTTTAAACATAGTTTGAAACATACCTGAACATTATACTTTCCAAGCTGCATGTCGTAGAGATGTCGAAAGCGTGTTACGGTGGTTAACTTCTCCTGTACTGCGGTGGCCGGCAGGCATGCTCTAGTCAGACATTCGGTGAGCAGACGCATTGGCAAGTAGACACCAAAGTGCACCGAGAACAGTGGTATCCGAGTGTCAGTCGTTTTTAAGCGCGAAAAAACACTACTTGCCGACGTGCTGTGAGCTCCGATGTCGAATTGGCCAACACCGTCGTTGCCCGAACGCGACACAGTAAACACGTGCAGTTCTTTCGCTCCCGTGCGCAGGCTTGAACAGCTCTCGTCCACACAATTATCCAAGTCATCAAACGAGCCAGGCGCACAGGCGAGGTCGTCATCAGAAAAATTACACGCGTCGTCGCCAAAACCGAGAATTTCAGCATCAATTCCTTCCTCACCAACGGCATTGACAAATGTACGGCCAGATGAGGGAGGTAGTGACTGGCCCATATCGTCATTCTCGTGCATATTGAAATCGATCCGTGACGCATTGAAGGTAGAATGCGTGTTGCCTATAATCAAATAGACGATTAAAAATTGCCTACTTAAATGCACAAGAACAAACACATACACACACACACACGTATATATATATATATATATATATATATATATATATATATATATATATATATATATATATATATATATATATATATATATATATAGTTAAACGAACATTGGTTGCGCGGGCGGTGATTAGATTTAATTATAATCAATAAGTACGGCAGGATGGCCCAGTTGTATGTAAGCTTGTATGTATGTATATATATATATGTATGTATGTATGTATGTATGTATGTATGTATTTATGTATGTATGTATGTATGTATGTATAAATGTATGTATGTATGTATGTATGTATGTATGTATGTATGTATGTATGTATGTATGTATGTATGTATGCATGTATGTATGTATGTATGTATGTATGTATGTATGTATGTATGTATGTATGTATGTATGTATGTATGTATGTATGTATGTATGTGCGCACACGCACTTACCAGTATCTATGTGGCAGTTTTGCACAACTATAGCTCTTGTCCGGGGTTAACACATTTGCCGCTTGGAAATTTCTACTGACGGCGACCAATACGTGCGCAGTCAATACAATAGAGCTAAATGTGATCCCACAGCCGTTCCTGCGACAAATTGCCTGGGGAACAAAGGTTGTCGACGGTTCAATGCATGTATGCCTCCACTAGAGGTAGCGTCGCCAACTGCCTACATGCATAATTAAACGAACATTGGTTGCGCGGGTGGTGATAATAATTATTATAATCAAGGTTGCGGTCTTGATATAAACACCTGACCCATTCATTACTTACATTTGTCAGTATAAACTAAGAATTGTATGGTGAATTGCCTTTTCTACACTATACAATTGTTAGTTAGGTGTTTATAGCAAGACCGCAACCTTGATTATAATAATTGCCTACATGCATGTTCGTCTCAAACTCGTGTACGTCAGCACCACACACGATGCAAGGCATTGGCAGAGCGGACTAGAACTTGCAATTAGTAGGTTTTCAGAAGAGGATAGATAGTAATCCTTAAACACCAGTTAAGCTCATTCTAGCATTGATGATGATGATGATGATGATGATGATGATGATGATAATGATGATGTAGAATGTCTTGCTTAGAGATCCAGGTGGCCTCATTTCTGTATTTTGCCTAGATCTACGCCTTCATAAATTATTATCTTTTACAATGTTTTGTTTTAAACTACAAATGTTCTTAAATTTGAAATTATTATTAGTATAATAATTATTATATCATTCAGTTTTTTTTAATATTTATGTGGCAGTGAAGTATAAAGTTATTAAATGGTGTGGATTTGATGTTGTAATGACAATGATATATCGCAGAAAAGTCTTACCAGATCTCGGCAGTACACTACGGTCTACAATATTGGATACAGAACTTCTACTTTCAAAACCAGTCGTGTCAATACCCCCGGTGGATGGACAGTCCGGATTCAAAGATACACCGTCGATTCCACTGACTAACGATGAAAATCCCGGTATAAGTTTGTCAAGCATACGTTTAGCTGGAAAAGAATTACAAAAACAATTAAGACAGGTATAATAAAAACAAAATACCAAACTGAAATAAGTTTAATATAAAAAAAGCAAATTAGGCAATACCTAAGTCAGAGCTTCAGAAAACGAGTACTACGAAATTATAAAAATAATTTTTTAATTATAAAGTATACAAAATATTTTCAATTCAATATACATGCACAAACACAGACACACAAATATAGAAACACATAAATCAATACATATATGCATGCACACATATATAAATACTTTTTTTTTACTGCGGCTGACTCCTTTTAGAGGATAAGCCGGCTCCATTGATATCCCGGATTAAGCCTCTCCATGCCGGGCGGTTGGCAGCCATTTCGGAACATAAAGAGGGCCAATGACGCTCCCAGTGACGCGGACCATAAACATTGCGTAAACCTAGGAGTTCCATGTCCGATTTGATTGTTGCAAGCCATGTCTTCAGTTGCCCACCTCGGCGGCGGCGCCAGTTTGCACATTGACCTGGGTTCATCACCTGCCGTACCAGTTCGTCTTCGGGTTTGCGTAGTACGTGCCCGAACCATTGAAGTCGACGATGTTGGATCCAGACGGATAGTTGCATGATGTCCCCGCATTGCTGACGAACAGATGCGTTCGACACCCGGTCCATCCATTTTGTCCTTGTGATGTCCCTAAGGCACCAATGGTCGAATACTTCAAGCTTTTTGTCGTCCTCATAACGTAATGGCCAAGTCTCACAGCCATACAGTAGCACAGGGCGAACGGTAGTCTGGTAGACTCGGATTTTCGTTTTGAGGCTGATTTCACTTCTTCTCCAAAGTGAGTTCTTCAATTGTAAGAAAGCAACTCTGGCACGGTCGATGCGTGTTCGGACTTCATTCTTTGCTTGACCAGTTGGAAGTATTTTTAAGCCAAGGTACGTAAAATCGTCGACTGTTTCGATTGGGCTGTCGTACACCGTGAGCTGCTCATCAGATGAAGATACACCGATGGCGAAGGCTTTCGTTTTGTCGGCATTGATTTCCAGATCAACGGCTGATGAAAACTAGGCCACTTGAACCAAAACGGTTTGCATGCTTCCAAAGCTGTCAGCAAGGAGAACAACATCGTCTGCGTAATCAACATCCGTCAGCCATAGGTTATTTGATACTTGAACGCCTCGGAACCCAGTTAGCGCGTTGCTCAGAATCCAGTCAACCGCATAATTGAACAATATGGGTGACAAGGGACATCCTTGTCGAACCCCTGTGTGCAGACTGAATTCATCCGATTCTTCTCCGTAAACACGTACTCTGGCTTTGGTGGCTGCATAGTAGGCCTTGATCAGATTGACGAGTTTTATGGGCATTCCGTCGAGCAGCATGATGTTCCATAGGGAGTCGCGATCAACAGAGTCAAAAGCAGCTCGGAAATCAATAAAACAAGCGACGGTTGGTTGTTGAAATTCGTTGCGATGTTCCAAAACTCGCCGTAATGTAAAGATCTGATAAATACATACATACATACATACATACATACATAAATACATACATACATACATACATACATACATACATACATACATACATACATACATACATACATACATACATACATACATACATACATACATACATACATACATACATACATACATACATACATACATACATACATACATACATACATACATACATACATACATACATACATACATACATACATACATACATACATACATACATACATACATACATACATACATACATACATACATACATACATACATACATACATACATACATACATACATACATACATACATACATACATACATACATACATACATACATACATACATACATACATACATACATACATACATACATACATACATACATACATACATACATATATACATACATACATACATACATACATACATAAATACATACAAACATACATACATACATACATACATGCATACCTACGTACATTCACATATACATATATGCATACATACATTAACAATTATATATTTATATATACATACATAAATTCATACAATATACACGCACACATCCATAATTCAATCCATACATACACAAAAATACACACAAACATACATATATTCATACATGCATACGGGAGTGAAATACCTATGGTAACTACATATGCTAAGAAAAATTCGCATTCTTTAGAAGTAGTTAGTTTGGGAAATTTTCTAATAGCAAGCTTTTTCTTCTAGTGTATCTACAGCAACGTTAACTTGATTCTCTGACAATACGCATTTTTCCATGTTTAAGACGAAACCAAACTGATGAATACAAGCGAGTCTGTCTGATGTCGATTAAATATTGTTCCAAATCATATGAAGACTATAATTACATCAATAGTGTAGGAATGAGTGCGCAGAAGTTCATTTAGCACGTCATTGCTAAAGCTCTTGAATGTCCGTGACGCAATGCCCAGACAAAACGGCATTCGAAGATAGTCAAGATCGCAACCTTGATTACAACAATTGCAATCACCGCCCGCGCAACTCATGTTCGTTTAATTGAATATTTGTAAAATCGTTGACATTTTCACGATTTTCACGAAAATATGATAACTGATGCCGGTCAACGCCAAATTTTAAGGCCCTGTTGTATTAACAGATGTGGGTTGGATTTAAATTCGTTTGTCTGAGGACGTAATATGAAGTTCTTTTCTTCTGCTTTAATACACCTACGCATAGAATAGTGTACCGTCAAGATGTCGCACATTACTTGAAAAAAATATTGTGCGTTAGTGGCGCAGTACATGGGTTGACGCCAGTTGCCCTCGCTTTTGGTGGCATATGTTTCTATGTTACAAAACTGCAAACATACCTAGAAAATTAGCGCAACAGACAACACGAAGATGTACGATCTAATAATCTGCGTGCCTCATTTCCAGTGGTTAGTACGAATGATGTTGAACCCTTCGGAGGCAAGGGACGAGTCCGGCATCCAGCTAGACAGAAGACAAAATCGTTGCCCGCGTGGAAATGCGGATCAATCGGGTAATTGCGAAACTGATTAAGTGCAAATTCATGACGCAAGAAAGAAAACCGCCACATTTCCAAAATGTGACGATCGCATTGCGCGAACCCGTAGACCAAAGTGACCAAAGGGATATCAAATAAGACTAAAAAAAAGATGCGGACAACTGTGAACTGATTTACTGGTAGACGCCGACAAATGGCAGCCACTAATAAACACACCTACCTGCTTCAAAACGAGCCGATTTCTTGCTCTTGCCATAAGCAACCGCATAAAGTTTGTCCAGTGTGTCCGACGGATCATCGCCATCAAATGTCAATTTAACCTCGTGAATATCGGACTCAACGTTGACCGACGGAGTCGGGCAGTGCAAGACACCAGTACCGATCATTTCGCCTCTCACAGAAGCATCAGAATCTACGCCGTCGACAATTCCCTCCGTCATCCCACTATCAGACTTCACGTTGTTAGCAACATTTTGTCCGAACTCATCCCCATAGTTCACCTTGCTTCCTGAAGTGGTAGACAATAGACCGCCAATTGACGCATCCATTCCACCGTTATTGTCATTCCTCAACACGTCAACGCCATCTGGCGTTCTTTTGAGACCACCAGTCTTCTCGCGATTCTCACTTGCACTTGCTGGCTGCTTTCTTGGTCCAAAACGACCAGGTGGGCGCAGATCACTGGTGCGTTGTATCGACACCACACATTTGAATGGCAAACTATCGGCAACCGAACTGGACTTCAGTTTGCCTAAAGACTCCTGGCCTAATCGTTGATGAGGTCTCAACGATTCATTCCTAACACCACTCCCAGTTGCTTCACTAATGTAACGAGAATTTAAGCCACCTAAAAGACAAAGTGCATACAGTAAAACCTGAAATGAGGATTAATTCGCACAAATTCTTGATTTTTAAAAGATGCATCTCGTTTCGCAGTGCTGTCCTTCTTGTTGTGGATTTGACCGCATTTTTCTTGAGCGGTGTCAATTGATAGCACTCAGAGGTCGGTAAAATCTTGAATTTTTATCATTTTCAGGTGATGTAATTTTTGGCCTCAATTGATGGGTTCTCACTTGTCCCTACGTTTTTAAGCCTTCCCTGAAGGTGAGAATGGAAATTCGGTCTCGAAAATTCGGAAAAAGAACAGTGGAAAATCTTGTTCCAACGTCATTTTCAGACAAGCTCAGCTGATGGAAGGCTTAAAAAGGAAGGGACAAGTGAGAACCCATCAATTGAGGCCAAAAAATACATCACCTGAAAATAATCAAAATTCTTGATGTTGCACACTTTATAAGATAATAAATTCCAAATTATGATTTTGGAATGCCAGTTTATAAAATACATAGTATCATTTCCGCGCAACGATACAAAATTATATCGTCAGGTACAGGTACGACGTGTTGTCGTACAAATGTACAGATTATTTAAATCAAGTTTGCGAGCTTGAACAAAACACCAATCCCATTTTATTTAACCAGCAAAACTACCGCCAGTCGCACGCACTGACACGTTTAGACCTTTCATGTTCATCATCATCAGTGTACGACGGCAAACTGACTAGCGAGGATCAAACCACAAGCAATGATCGTTTATTTGTGATACCTATATACGAGTGTGTGTGTGTGTGGCTTAAGCTGCACAAAGTTAATGCTCGTGACATTTCCAGTCAAGTACAATGTATGCGAGACTACTGCAGGTGAGAGCCGCATATCAAATTTTACTTTCCATATTCACGCAATGCGGTTTGATCCTCGCTAGTCAGTTTGCCGTTGTACACAGTACGCGTGACTGACGATAGTCTTGCTGTGTTGTTCGACGACTGGTTATATACAATGGGATTGGTGCTTACTTCGAGCTCGCAAAATTGATTTAAATAAATGTTACCACCACCCGGGCAATCAATGAATGTTTAGATGCACAGATTTACAAATATCCAAAAGGGAAAATACACATTAAAATTAAGCGAAACGAGAAAGGTTGGACTACTCTGCATGAATACCTTACCTAGTGTCCAGTACATTTCAGTATAACCAATCATTTTCTTGACTAACAAGTTCACGACTCCACAACGTCAATAATTAAAATTCTAAATTATTTTGGTCTTAACCGCTTAATCATCAAATCCTTAATAAATTGTTAAAATTTATTCGGACAGAATCGACAAAAGCATAGATCTCCCGTCTATCGATTTGAAGCAAGCAGTTGCATTGGATGCTAACCAATGACTCGGAGTTGCAGCTGTACATTAAGTCTACTACTCATCGTGCTATGTTAAGTTGAATGTTATTCAGATAAGTTTAGACCATACTCTGTCCGCGGCAAATGATGTGTTTCCAATAATGATGAAACCGGCCTACTGGATGATTTGCCTTTTCCACACTTTAGAATGCTTAGCTTAAACTGACAAATGTCTGTACACAATGGTTCAGGGGTTTAAATCAAAATTGCAACCTTGATTAAAAGTAATCTTTATCAGCGCGCGCGCAACCGATGTTCGTTTAATTATTATATAACTTTTGTTTAATATGTAATTTATTGTGCAACAAAATATTAGTAGTGGTAGTAGAAGTGGTAGTAGTAGTCATAGTAGTTTCAGATTTATTATTATTAGTAGTAGTATTAGGTGTAGTAGTATTAGAATAATAATACCTAGTAGTAGTAATAGTAATAGTAGTAATAATAATAGTAGTAGTAGTAGTAGTAGTAGTGGCAGTAGTAATAGCAGTAGCATTATTAGTGGAATAATTAACGGTTGTAGTATTATCAGCATTAATAAAAGTAGGAGCAGTAGCACTATTAGAATTAGTATTATCGGCAGTAATAGTAGTAGTAGCAGTGTAATCGGTTGTTCAGAATACCACCACATTTGAGGAGTAATGAGCCATGTAAACAGCGACTAGATTAGCAAATTTTCAAGCTGCAAGTTTTTGCAACAAAAGCAAATCCTGTGTATGCCATATTTAAACCTTGTCAATGAATTTTGTTTTTAAGGCAAACGTGTCAATGTGATCACCTTTTCGGTTCATTGAATTCTCCGCAGTCGATCGTCTTAAACGTGAGGCGGCATCGTGTGCTTCAGAGACGCTGAACACGTCGTACTTTGGTTGGCTGTGAAAGCACATTTGGCAGTAATCGTGAAGGATGCAGATCGCTGATTTCCCCGCGATGATAAACATTAAATCTGCATGATTACGTGAAAATAAACAAAAAAAATCAAGAAAATGCACGCATATTTCACGAACTGAACACACAATCTTGATTATATTTCATGTTCCTAAAAATAATTTATGTGCTTCGCCATGGCATTTGTTCCAATAGAAAATATTTCAATGTGTACCATCCCTCTCTACATCAGTTCGTTAAACTGCTTCAACGAACGCGAAATGTAAGCAAGGTGTAAGGCAAATAATCAAATAAAGCAATTCAAACAAGCTTCGTATATGCATGTATTAGGTGTTGCGAACCTAGTAACAAATTAGTTCAGTTGTGACCAGAAGGATAAACCAAAGGCAGCATGAACGGAAAGTATAATCTCATGCACATTCGTTTCGTGCTTACTGGCGACTCATCAGTAGGAGCCGGTATTACGCCCTTTAACCACTATATATTCGGTAGAAGAATGTGGAATAATAGGACGGTACAATCTCCTAGACGAATGTGTAAACCCGTAATAGTGAAGCTAACATAATCTAAAGTCAACGACAATACGACTTCAATGCTAACTCACACTATATAATATATATATCCTGAGTCTGTAAAGGATACTAACACTATGGCCATTGTGTTAGTAACTGATACCTTTTTCGAAATCGATGTGTACCGGATACTAACACTATGGTTTCCGAGTCGGTACACGATACCAACCTGATGGATATAAATTTATGCTAAAGTTCACCCAAATTGAGAATTACAACAATTTCCGAACACCTGTTACTCCAGTTAAACCATACACTCTGGCCTTCATCGATATCAGTTATCACATTTCGCGGTAAGCATGACATCATTCAATTCAATATATTACAGTTAAATACCGTTTGTTGCGAAGACCTAATATATATGCAAGTATGTATTAGGTTTTGCGAACCTAGTAACAAATTAGTTCAGTTGTGACCAGAAGGATAAACCAAAGGCAGCATGAACGGAAAGTATAATCTCATGCACATTCGTTTCGTGCTTACTGGCGACTCATCAGTAGGAGCCGGTATTACGCCCTTTAACCACTATATATTCGGTAGAAGAATGTGGAATAATAGGACGGTACGATCTCCTAGACGAATGTGTAAACCTGTAATAGTGAAGCTAACATAATCTAAAGTCAACGACAATACGACTTCAATGCTAACCTCACACTATATAATATATATACCGAGTCTGTAAAGGATACTAACACTATGGCTATTGTGTTAGTAACTGATACCTTTTTTAAATCGATGAGTACCGGATACTAACACTATGGTTTCCGAGTCGGTACATGATACCAACCTGATGGATATAAATTTATGCTAAAGTTCACCCAAATTGAGAATTACAACAATTTCCGTGACATTGAAAAAATTGTGTATACATGTTAGTATAAGAGAATATGTATGAAGACCGGATATAAGAGCAGACAATAAAAAAATTCTTCAGGAATTAAAATAAATATAAAAATATACATGTCCTGAATGAGGATACCAGTTTTGTCGAAAGTTGTTTTTCCTGTGAGTATTGTGTCAACCATGAAAATGGAAATGGAAATGAAGTTTCGAAAAAATTAGGAAAAATCGGAAAAACTTAGTTGAACAGCATTTACAGAAAATCTATCTATGGACAGCTTCAGAGTGATGGGACCAGCGTGAATCTATCAATCACGAAAATAGACAAGGTGTGCACCTGAAAATGTAAAGGAATCAAGATTTCACCGACCTATGAAGGCTTTCAATTGTCCCGTACTGCTATAGCGCGAAAACAACTTGAACAACACCTGTTGCGCAACAGGGAGCAGACTATTTGCATGATCTTTGTTGTGCGAAAATGTTGATTGCATTCACTGTATTCAATTATAATCCATATGCACACACACACAAAATATACACACACGTATCTAATGGAATGTTAGTCATAGTTAAGTGACCTGACAATTAACATAAAAGAGGCAGTATAAATTAAATTTTACACTTGACTTATTATTTGTGGAATTTAAAGAATTGTTACCACTATCCGCGCAATCAATTATTATTAACTTGTATTGTCTATATATATATATATATATATATATATATATATATATATATATATATGTGTGTGTGTGTGTGTGTGTGTGTGGAGAAAGCTACAAACATCTAATGCTCTTGACTGCAGAGAAATTTTGCAGCCGACATTTCCAGTCACGTATAACGTATGCAAAACAACAAGAGGTGAGAGCCGCATATCTAATTGTGCTTTCCATATATATTAATTTCGGTTTGATCCTCGCTAGTTTGTTTGCCTTCTTACTCTGATGATGATCAAGGAAGGTTGAAACGCGTCAAACGCAGTAATGCGTTGCGACTGGCGGTAGTTTTGTCATGGTTTTCGATGACTGATTCAAAAAAATGGGATTGGTGTTTACTTGAAGCTCGCAAGCTTGATTTATATAATTGTTACCACCACATCGCAATCCAATTGTTGTTTAATTGTATTGTCTATATATATATATATATATATATATGTGTGTGTGTGTGTGTGTGTTTGTGGAAAGCTACAAACAGTTAATGTTCGTGACTGCATAGAAATTGTGCAGCCGACAATTCCAGTCAAGTACAATGAGTGTGAGACTACTAGAGGAGAGAGTCGCATACCTAATTGTGCTCTACATATATATGCATTTCGGTTTGCTCCTTGCTATTCAGTTTGCCATCCTGCTCTGATGATGATCTTGGAAGGTCGAAACGCATCAGTGCGTTGCGACTGGCGGTAGTTTTATTATATTTTTCGATGACTGGTTAAATACATTGGGATTGGTGTTTACTTCAAGCTCGCAAACTTGATTTAGAACAATGATACCAACATCCGCGCAATTAATTATTGCTTATTTGTTTGTAGGATTGTTTTTGGTTTCACTTTTCCGTTGAAAAGGTCTACCAAAACAAGTATCCCAAAATATCGGGATCAAGAAATGAAGAATGACGATGCTAACAATTTGTTGCGAATAACGCGTGTCTGGCTAGCCTAATATGATGACTAAATTATGGTAGTTTAGATTTAACGGTCACCTGTCTCTATTTGAAACAAGATAATTAACTTTAATTAAATCAAGTTTGCGAGCTTGTAGTAAATACCATACCCTTTGTATTTAACCATTCGTCGAACAATATAACAACAAAAACAACGTAGCTATGTAGTTCGACGACCGGTTTAATACACTGGGATTGGTGTTTACTTCAAGCTCACAAACTTGATTTAAAGCAATGTTACCAACATTCGCGCAATCAATTATTGTTTAATTTTATTAACTATACATATTTGGCGAAAGCTGCAAAAAGTCACCGTTTGGAAAAGATGTCTCGAAAGAAGTCGAACGATAAAAAAACGAGCTTCAAGAGTGCGATTGGAACAGTTGTTTGACCATTTAATACGATAACGACATGCTTCTTCCTAATTTTTACAAAGCAGAATCGATTCGGGTTTGATGTCTTATCGTTAACCTGAAAATTGTGCTTCAAGTTTATAGAATGTTCATGTATTTTTTCTATGAAAGCAGAGTAACAACCTCTTTGAACTACAGCTACGTTAGAAAATATCTCCTAATCTTGCTTTGGACAATATAATTGGTCAAGTTTTCACGTTAATTACGACAAGATTTGTGTAAGAATGCAATATATTCGGTTGCACAAACCTAAAATGTGTATTCGTTCATTTAGCATTGTTTATCTAGTATCGGTTTTTGTTAGTCCCTTGTCAAAATTATAGAGTGGAAAAATTTGAGAGCGTCTATGCACACGAAAACTATTTGTTCCTCCAGAAAAGACTTCGATAAAATGGCCGTTGCTCTGTACACGCCTGTGTCCAATCGAATGGTGAATGCACGTCCGAAATCTTGCAAATCACCTTGGTAAACTTGCCGTATGCTATCCAGATAAGTCCATTAAGATAGTTGCCGAATACAATTAAAAAAATCTATTAGAAATTTATAAAGTGCTGTGGAGAAACAAATTGCAGCCGGATTTATGCTAGCATAAAAAGCGTTTCGACATTCCACCTGAACTGGAGGTTATGTACAAAACTTATAGGACGTATCTCTATTTCAAACTACCTCCGCGTTTTAAAATTCTGCTGCTTTTGTCTTTCATTAACATAAAAACGTATGTGTTTATTCTTTAAATCAAGTTAGCGAGCCCGCGATAATCACCAATCCCAGTTTATTAAACCAGACGTCGAACAACATGACAAGACTATCGCTAGTCACGCCTTTCTTGTATCCAGTAGCATTTCTCTTTTACCTTCTCACGTGGGAATAGTGATATGGCTTAACTAGTCGTGTTAGATCAGAAGTAATTTTGTCGAATCTGAATGTAACCATTCATCAGGTAGGCAGTTGGGGAAGATGATTTTATTGGCGAATAACGCACAAAACAGAATCGCGTGATAAAGGAGGAACCTTAAATGCTTCTGCGAGTTAAACTCGCATTCAGAAACAAAACTGAAATTGGTTCTAGCTGCTGTGCTATGTAGCAAGTCTTTTTAACCTTTTCATAATTAGCGGCAAAAACGCTTATCCGACGCTGTGATTGGTATGGCGATAGTAAATCTAGTCCACTAAACCAGTAGATTGATGTGAAATAAGATGTTCGCTTGCCGACCTTTTTTCTAAATCGTGTTTAACCCCAAGCTAAAGTTAACTGGTTCTTATTTTTTGAAGTTAATATTTTGCGGTGTGTCAGCGTTCAGGTTCTTATTTCGCGCATTGTTTCAACAGATGTGCAAGCCAATAACACAGAAATGCGCAACCAGTTAAGCGCATGAAAACTCACACATACACACACACAAACAACAATTGCACAAAAAACATATACACATACACGCACGCAAAACTGCGAAATTTCTTTAAAAATACAATAACTTACTCTAGAGCACCTTCACCAATGAGACAAAGCGTGCTATTCGGTGCTGTGAAATTAACGCATCTTTAAAAATAGCCGGGCTCCGGCTCTACTTAAACAAGCCTGCGAAATTGGTATAAAAGCTGATCCTTTATTCTATATTGCCTATCGTGCAGTAATGTAAACACTCTTAGCACCTTGCTATTTGCGAAAATAGATATTTTCCTCAAAAGGTAAATATATCCATTACTCTATCCTCACCAGTATTTAAGTGGAATGCCGTTTCAAAGCAGAAAATGTGTATTTTGCCGTTACATCGGTGAATTTTGTCCATTAATAAACATGCGCAAATTTTGTATCAAACTATACAAGCGGATCGATAATTTGGTAATAAATTTCAAGTTAAACGCATACTTTAAGGCGAATAGTAGATCTAAATCCGCGATTGTCAAACAAGATAGTAAAATAATTTTAGTCAAGGCTGCGGTCTTGGTATAAACACCTGACCCATTAGGTATATACATTTGTCATTTAGACTAATAAATTTAACTTTCCATCTTCAATTGGTCATTATAGTACAGACACTATGCTACCTGGTGACGTGGTATTTATAAATGAATGTTTTTATTATTAAATGGACCACGGTTTCTCACTACTTACTTTTAAACTCCATGAAATTCTCTGTTTTTACTGCGAAATGTATGTACATAATGAGTCAACTGTTTATTTCAAGATCGTAACCTTGGTTAACATTTTCATTTAAGCTAGTAAATTTTGATATTATCGTCACTTGATGTTGTCACTTTAAAAAATCAATTACGAAGATATTAAGAACAAAATTGTCGGGAGGATTAATGAAAGTAGAAGAAAGAACGAATGCTTATTATAATCAAGGTTGCGGTCTTGATATGAACACCTGACCCATTAATTACTTACATATGTCAGTATAAACAGTGGTTAGAGCACCAGATTCCGAAGCAGACGTGCCCAGGTTCGAGTCCTGTCCGCGGCAAATTCGGGCCAGTACATGATGAGTTCCAAATAAGGACGAAACCGGTCTACTGGATGAATTGCCTTTTCTACACTATACAATTCTTAGTTTATAATGATATATGTAAGTAATTAATGGGTAAGGTGTTTATATCAAGACCGCAACCTTGATTATAATAATTGTTATCACCATCCGCGCAACCAATGTTCGTTTAATTGTATGAACGTACGAATGCTTAGCGTGAATATATCTAATTGGAAGATATCCCGTATGCTTTACTCGTCAAGGGTGTTTAATTTTATTTTTAATTTAATTTTCCAAACTTGTCAATGAATTTCAAATGAAAAGAAATCTTTCACAAACTTTCGTTTTGCCCTTTTCAATGTAAAGGTAACGCCGATTTAAAAGTAAATTTCCTTTCCCACAAGAAGAGAAAAACCAACCGTCAATTCGTGTTTGGTACGCCAATACTTATCATTTGAACACTACGGAAGTCTAATTTGCGAGAATCAAACCACCATGATCAAATAAGCAACATTCAATATTTCCGTTACAGCTCTCACTTCTTAACTTTATAAAAATTCTTCAATTTTCTAGAATGACAATTGCGTAATTTCTGTTCAGTGAAAGACATAATTTTCTAGCAACATGCGCTACACCCAAATGTGCGAACTCATAAATAATTTGTGTACGTATGAGTAACATCAGTTTTATTAATGTGTCTAATCTCTGTTCCGGATCAAATTTTGTTGGTTCCATACTTATCGATTTTCACCATCAGACGAAATGAATTAATATCAGCCAATCATTGCTTGTGCAGGTGTTGATGAATATTATTTAAATCAAGTTTGCGAGGTTGAGATAAACACAAATTATTTTGTAATACAAGCTTTAATAAAGGTAATTGCACCAGTGTAGAATAGCCACTTTTGAGACCGAAAACACACCAAGGGTCCTATTTAGGGCTGGCGTGAGTTCAACAGAAAGTCCTCGCATATGTGCACATATTATGAGAAAGCAGTCAGTACAATGAAGGAAGGTGCCTTCGCACCGCAGAAGTGAATACGAAATAATAAATGTTTGCATTTTGTTTTACTAAATGGACGCGCATTATGCGAGCAAACTTCTATAAAAAATTCATTAAAAATAAAGAATTTTTGTTGTGTTTAAGATGGCTTCTGACAGATTAGAACAGTTAGTAAGAGAATTGTCTGCACAAATGACACTCTGATAGCGGGGTTCTGGAAAATTAAGTCTCGGCTGGACGACACAATTATAATAAATCCTGAGGGAATCCGCATAAACGACACAACCGTTATAGAACCATTACCAAAGACGAAGATAAATTATATTCTTGTTTTTGCACAGTTAACTGATAATCAATTATTCAAATTTCTTCCTCGTTTTAAATGAATTATTCATGACTAAGTTCATGCGTATATTATACTCTCTCTTTCTCTCTCTCTCTCTCTCTATATATATATATATATACTAAATTATGTGATTTTTTAATCTTTATTGTGTGCCAAAAAGATACGCCACAAAGGTGTAATCTTATGTGCACACGCTTTTCGTGCATGCTGACGTATCATCAGTAGGTGTCTATACCACGCACCATACGCGGCATCTATTTGGTCATTAACCGGTGAACAATTGGACGGCACCATCTCCAATGCACGCATGTTTTCGAGCAGAAATGGAGTTCACTTTCTGTGTAACGCCTTTAGCAATGCGATTTCAATGCCAACTCATTTTGTGTAACACGTGACGAACATGAAATTAGTACGTACACCAAAATTGAGAATAAAAATTTGAACAAATCTCGATGTAAACCAGAAATTTCAGAAAATTGCAAATAATATGCATCTACGAGACTGTTTCTTCCTGATTTGACATTCATCGCTTCTAGTCGGAATCATGCAGTTCGCGCTTTAACCTGGGGCGCATTTCGTTCAGAGCTAGGCAACGGTGTCCGTCTTCCGCAAATACTGCGCAATGCACGTGATTCCACATTTATCTCAGCTTAGGCTTTTTCGTCATACTCTCCTTCAGGTGTACATTCGTGAACGTCGGCTTCGAGCGACAGGCATAACTCGACAGCCCGGGAATCACCATGGAAACTGGTGACATGATAGAGAGTTATGCAATCATGGCCGAAGCATGATACAAAAAATGAAACTCACCAACTAGAATTGTAGCGTGCTTTTCGGCACTCTTCATTAGTAAACAGATTTGTTATGCTCTGAAATCGAATGCCTTCAAAACAAACGCCGCGTGTTTTGTGGGAGATAAATATATATATATATATATATATATATATATATATATATATATATATATATATATATGATGTGTGTGTGTGTTTTCTCTTATATATTTAAAAATAAAACTGTTAACTATATCAACATTTTCGTCTACCTTTTAAATGATATAAAAAGCAGTTTTGCGTTTCTTTAAACGTCAATCAATCGAACAGAAGATTTCCGCCTTGCAAAGAGTATAAGTTAGAGAGAAGAGTATGTAGGTGTGTCAGTGTGTGTTGTGGATAGTAAGTTGTTCAGATTTGTGTACGCTTTCGACACTCTGTTAAGGCTTAACGCCCAAATTCATTTGCTTGCTTTAATCATTTAAAAAAGAAAATTTTGTTAATTAACAAAGCCTGAAATAACGAAACAGTAGTTGCTAATTTTCACATCAAAGGTATTTGACCGGCTATCCAGAGAGTATAAATGAGAAGTCAAATTTATTCGTAATAGCCAAGATTTAGGAAATTTATACCTAACATCTTGATAGTATTTCAAATCAACATTTTGCAATTGAGAAGAACATAAAATCCATTTTATTCAACCTTTCGCAAAATATCGCCGCACGTATTTACGCACTTCCACCTTCCGTGGTGAACATCGGATAAGACAGATAACTCACAAACGAGGATTGAACCGCAATTACTTGTAAGCAATGTAGGCGAGTCTCAATTTCATTACGCTTGACTGCAAATGAAATTACTACGCATTCACGAATCTAAAATGTCTGCAGATTTCGCCAAACTCTCGCAAACTTAGTTTCGACAATTTTAACACAATGTTCATGATTGAACAGAAATTGTCCAGCCGATATTTCAAGTCCAGGTCAATATATGTAGTATTACCGAAGGTGAGAGCCGCGTATCTTATTTTGCTTTCCCAATTTATATACATTGCTCTTTTATTGACGAGTTCTGTTGATGATCGTGGAAGGTCGAAACGCGACAGTACGTGTGACTGGTGTTAGTTTTGCAATGTTGTTCGACGACTGGTTAAGTACAATGTGATTGGTGTTTACTTCAAACTCGCAAACTTGATTTGAATACATGCATATTTAACCAGTCATCGGTAGTTTGGCTATGTTGTTCAACGACTGGTTAAGTACAATAGGATTGGTGTTTACTTCAAGATCGAAAAATTGATTTAAAAGAATTGTTGCCACCAAATGCAATTTCTGTTGCTCAACAGAAAGTAAGCAATCTTTTTTTAGATGACTCATTATTCGATCGAAGAGTTATTGACACATTTGTTTGTAACATAATCTCACCTTAATACACATTAGTAAACGAAATATTAATTGACGACATTATTTGTCTGGAATCTGATTGACTGGCTTTACTTAGGAAAATCCACAAACAATTATTGCTTCTGCAAGTATTTCATTTTATCAAAGTTCATTTCTGGCACGTTATCGGAACGTTTACTCGTTCGTACACGTAGCTTTACCTTAAAGCGAAATTCATTGCTCTGGTGACGGGTTCTTACCAGGTACAAATGTGAGCACTGGCAACTTCAACACTTTTCACAATTTCGTTGTTATCTACGCAGAATGTGACAAGGGCCCTATTTGAGGCCATCTGTGCTTAACTGGCCGTTTTTACTGCATTAGGTGTTGCGAACCAAGTTACAAATTAGTTCGGCTGTGACCAGAAGGATAAAGCAAAGACAGCATGAACGGAAAGTATAATCTCATGCCCATTCGTTTCGTGCTAACAGGCGACTCATCAGTAGGAGCCGGTAATACGCCCTTTAACCACTACATATTTTGGTATATATATATATATATATATATATATATATATATATATATATATATATATATATATATACACGAGTCTGTAAAGGATACTAACACTATGACTATTGTGTCAGTAACCGATACCAATATTATAGTACCGAAAAGGTACATGGTACTAGCATGGTGGATAACAATGTATGCTATAGTTCACCGAAATTGAGAATTACAACTACTTCGGAACACCTGTTACTCCAGTATGCAGTCGATTTCCCGATGTGCAATCCACAGTAGGTGTTTATAACGCTTCTAAACATGATTTAGGCAACAATATCAATGTCTTCGCGAAATAAATATCCTCATTATGCTTAAATGAATGTTCGTTTGAAAATAAACTGTACATGTTTTCCGGTTGCTGTTCCAATTTCATGGAAATGTTAATTTATTCAAGTGTGTGGATGTGTGTGCCTACCCGTGAAATTAAAGTGCCCTTCGAATGCCAGCGCTACTAAGTTTGCAATCGTTTAGATATTTGCGCTCGTCCAGATATCCCAATTACGATGTCTCTGTTGTGTATCGTTTTTCCTTGACTGTCATTGATTGACACACACACACACCCACTGACTATTCAACCTGTCAATTAGTCTGTCAGTAAATCAGTCGGTAAGTTTGCCCATAGTATTCGTCTATCCATCTATTCGAGCAGTCTAATCGAGCGAAGCAACAGATTGCCTATCTCGGAGCGCGTTCATTTCACCAAAAATGGCGTCTGACAACTGTACGCGTCTTCCTTTGTTCGCCTTCGCTACTTGTCTGCTTGTATCTGCCATTAAGCGTATCCTGTGCTCATTCCAATTAAACTCGACGTTTAAGAGTAAAATTTTCGAGTTTAAATCTGATTTAAGAAGCGAACTTCAGTTTTCCTCTCCTGTCAATGCTAAGATTTCGTGTTCTGCATGCAAAAGTGATGTTAAAAGACTAATTAGTATCAATTTAAAATTAAATTTCCAGTGAATTGCGATATACACAGACTAACACAAATAGACCATGCTCGCGTAGATTGGTGTGTGTAACAAATTCGCAAATTTGAAATGAAACATTTTATCACCGAACTTATAGTGTAGGTTTGCCTTTTTCACTTTAATTACTAATTACACAGTGACGGCTATTCAAATTCTGTTTCCTAGATGTAATTAAAGCTCATTTTACTATATATATATATATATATATATATATATATATATATACATTTCGTAAGGTAAAATATACACTATACAATTCTTAGTTTATACTGACATATGTAAGTAATTAATGGGTCAGGTGTTTATATCAAGACCGCAACCTTGATTATAATAATTGTTATCACCACCCGCGCAACCAATGTTCGTTTAATTATACCATAGTTCTTCATTTTTCATGTAATAACAAAATTTAGCTATTTCAATCAGGTTTTTGAGCTTGTGAAAAACATCAATAAACATCGCACAATAAAAAAAATAACCGGGAGTCGCACATGCTGATTGGTTTCGACCTTCCATGATCATCTTAAAAGCACGACGGCAAACTGACCAACGATGATGTTGCTCCTGGACGGTTGAAACGCGTCAGTTCATGTGACTCGCGGTAATTTCACTATGTCTTGCGACCGGCTAAGTACGATGCTATTCATATTTACGTGAAGTTCGCAAAATGGATTTAAATATTACTTTTTGACAACCTGCGCAATTAGAAGTAGTCAAATTGTACTGCATTTAATATTCGTCTTTTCAATTTGGGTTTATTTTTAGCCAGCAAATCTGGACCCTCGCGCAATAACACACAACATGGAATTCAATATTTACGACTGAAAAACTCTGCTGTCTCCTTGAGGTTCTGTTTATCTCTGTGTTTCATCGTGGCTATTATCGACAGGTTAGTTTGGAAATTAATTGTAGTGTAGTAGCAGGTCTTAATGATAAGTCGCCAGTAACTACGAAATGTATGTATATAATATTTTGCTTCATGCTCAGGCTTACTTTGGAATAGTTAGATACTGTTTGGGGCGGAGAACTAATATATATATATATATATATATATATATATATATATATATATATATATATATATATATATATATGCAATTATGTATTAGGTGTTGCGCACCTAGTAACAAATTAGTTCAATTATGACCAGAAGGATAAACCAAAGTCAGATGAACGTTCATGCTGCAGGTTTACACATTCGTCTAGGAGATTGTACCGTCCTATTATCCCACATTCCTCACCCAACTATACAGTGGTTAAAGAGCGTAATACCGGCTCCTACCGATGAGTCGCCAGTAAGCACGAAACGAATGTGCACTTGAGATTATACTTTCCGTTCATGCTGCCTTTGGTTTATCCTTCTGGTCACAACTGAACTAATTTGTTACTAGGTGCGCAACACCTAATACATAATTGCATAATTTTGAAATACCATTTTTGGTCCTATTTGAATTAATTTTTAATTAGGTATGCAGTACATAGTACACAATGACTTCGTTATGACACTTTATTTTGATTGCGAAACGTGTCAATTGTTTACTAATGCCTGCATTGTAATCGTGCAATTAATGCTTCAGTCAAGTGCCTTCTACTTGACATTAATACGGACAATAAAACCTATTTAGATTTAAAATTGATAATATATCTATAATTTACCGTTTTATTCTCTTAAAAAAAGGCTGGCATCGAACTGCGGTTGTGTCCATGCTAGACTGAAGTGCGTCGGGGCACACACAGACCATTTTTGTAGTCATTTTTAAAACCATAAAAACAGATTTCAAGTCCACAAACTTGGTTTAGATTTAGATAATCGTAAACGCCACAGAAAATCAGTGTGTTTTTATTTGATCATTTACGTGAAACAGAATAAATTTAGAACTGTTAATTTCGTCGTCCAGTTTGAAACATTGACTCGGGTATATTGGACAGATAACTTTATTCTCAATTTATCCTTTTGCTTAATAATGTGATTGCGAATTTAGAAGCTATATTTTACATTGCATGCACGTTTTTCTACCTCTATTCTATGACCTAGCAGCTGTTTTTGTCGTATTGATAATCTTGTCCTCCAAGTTCGCTGAGTTCGGTCAACCTGTTTGAATGAGATAAAATCTGCAACATTATATTGATTTTAAATGCAAAAACACATTTACACGATTATGCAAAATTCGAACATCACTAGTGCAATCCAACTGCGACTGGCGGTAGTTTTGTTATGCTGTTCGACGACTGGTTAAATACAATGGGATTGGTGCTTACTTCAAGCTCGCAAACTTGACTTAAAGAACTGTACAGTTGTTGCGTCGAGGGGTTGCAGAGAAACGTTGTCCTTACAGTAGATGTCGCGATTGCCTGTCCAACATCTTGGACTGTGAAAGCAGTCATTTTGTGCTACTTTAACGATTTTGCGCTAATCAGGCACCGTGTGTTCATATTGGCGCGTTAGGGGGCCGGTACATTAAAGATACCAGGCTTCGTTTAAAATAAAAGCCAAAATTATGAACTTCTTATTTTCCGGCGGAGTGCTGGTTTATGTAAGCCGAAAATAACAATTACTTGGAATTCAAATCGTCTGAATTAATTAATCACTTTGCATAAAACAAGTCTTGTGAATTCTTTAAATCAAGTTTGCGAGCTTGATTTGAAAGTTTTTTTATCACTACACGCGCAATCAGTTATTGTTTAATTGCATTGCCTATGTACGTCTTGTGAATTATTAAAACCAAACTTGCAAGCTTATTATAAACACCAATTCTGTTGCATGTACAGACTTAGTATTACATAATAGAGGAAAGTAAATTCATCAAGTAGACTGGTTTCACAATTCCTGAAAACTCTCCAGGTATTGTTCAGAATTTGTTGTAGACCATATTTGAAGATTTATCGATAACAGCCAAACCGGTCTACGGGATGAATTTACTTTTCTACTTTCTACAACGCTTAGTTTACTCTGGCAAACGTACATATAACAGGATTGGTGTTTATATCAAGGATGCAACTTTTATTTGACTACTTGCTATCAATGGTCATTTATAATTAAACAATAATTGATTTCGCGGCTGCTGGTAACAATTGTTTAAATTAAGTTTACAAGCTTAAAGTAAACACCAATCCAATTGTATTTAGCCAATCTTCGAAAAATAAAATGGGATTGGTGTTTACTTCACGCTTGCAAACTTGATTTAAAGAATTGTTACCACCATCCGCGCAATCAATTATTGTTTAATTGTATTGCCTATATATGTGTATGTGGGGAAAGCTGCAATCAGTTAATATTCGTGACTGCGTAGAAATTGTGCAGCCGAAATTTCTTGTCAAGTACAATATATGCAAGACTACTGGAGGTGAGAGCCGCATATTTAATATCAATTTAAAAAGTCTGAAACTAGAAAATCCATTATTTAAATCGAGTTTGTGAATGTAAGGTAAATGCCAATCCAGTATTATCTATCCAGTCGCACAACACAGCAAATATAGCGTCAGTTGCAGCTAATTTCCAGTTTCGACTCTCTATGACCACCAACAAGGCAACACGGGAAACCGACTGACGATGATCAAATCACAATCCGTTTATAAGGTGTAGGAAAACAGAAATGTGTACATCATTTCGCACAAATTGGAGTGGAGATAAACCAGCTGACCTATTGTGCACGTGTAAGCAATGGATCGCTCATACAACAATTCTGCTATAAATAATTTTGTGGTTAACAAAATAAGCTTTTAAATTAAAATATAGTGACTATGTCATATATATAAGAACAAAACAACGTACTCCATGGAATAACGTTTATTAATAAATCCTATTTCTACCACTATCTACAGCCATTGTTCTGGATTCGTTAGTATATTCGTTCATCCAATCCCACTGTACATTTGTTGTAACCAATCTCCTCTTCGTTATGCTAGCCTTTGTTTTGCGCAATTTAGACCACTGCTTTTGCGCAATTTAGACCACTCCTTTTGCGTAACGTCATTTGGTGTGTCATCGCTTTCATTGTAATTGCGTCCGTAATTGATGTATGTGTCGTATTTTGCGAAGCGTTGGCTATTTTTAAAGGCATGTCAGTTATGTCTTTGTTCCAGTCCAATTTAATTTCTTTTTGAATTACTTTCTGCAGGTTTAAGCAGGGCTTCAGCTTATTAATTGCAATAGCTTCAAAAGCCAGAAGCATTTTCTCTGTTTTTGCCTTGTAGAGAACTGAAAAATTGTTACTACTAACAGCATGACCTGTGAGTAGTACATGCTCGCAAATTGCTGATTTTTGTGCAGGAGCTGCACCCCTCTTTAATAGTTTTTGAGGGAGATGCTGATTTATTCTAGTTTCGAGCCTCTTTTTTGATCTGCCGATGTACTGAGCGTTGCAGGTACATTGAAATTTGTATACAGACAAAGGTGTTGACGTCACAGTGAGGCTATCTTTTTCATTCGTGCGCATCAGTTTTGTTGTGTTGAACACCACTCTCACCTGTATTGATGGAAACTGTGCTTTAGTCGCTCGAATTACTTTTCGTTTGAAGATTTCCGCTGGAAGATCACCTCCAAAGGGAACACTAAGCGTTAATCTCTGGGGAGTTTTGTTTTCCTCCAAATTGGCCTCGATTTTGTTGCGTTGCCTCAAGTTGTATTCGATGAACCAGTCCGGATAGCCATTATTTCTCAACGCTTCGCGAAGCAAATTTAGCTCTATTTCAATGTTGTCCGGTGAACAAATCCTGCGTATTCGTGTGCCCAAATTTATTATTAGGTTTCTTTTGTACGTCCTTGGCACACTACTCATATAATGGATATACTGTCCAGTCCAGCTTGATTTCTTGTGAACTGACCTTGAGAGAGTACCTTCTTCATCTCTCGTTATTCCTACATCTAGGAAGGATAAATATCCGTCTTGTTCTTCTTCTATTGTAAACTTGATTGCTTGGTCTACCTTGTTTATGTGATGTAGCAGTGAATTTGTATCTTCATCCTTTTCAACGACCATGAAAGTATCGTCAACGTAGCGTACGTAAAAATGAGCTCCATTGATAAATGGTTTTAAACCAGTTGTTTCTAAATGGTGCATGTATATGTCTGCCAATACTGGTCCAAGAGGACTACCCATACCTATGCCGTCAATTTGTCTGTAGAAGACTCCTTGGAATACGAATTGTACGTTGGATGTGCATAATAGAAGTAGTTTTCTTGTACCGTCCACTTCATATTTGTGCTCTATGTCAATTTCTTGTTTAGCTTCGACCTTCGAAATAATTCGGTTTAGAATCTTCGTTATGGAATTTTCTAATTTTGCCGTAGTGTCGCGTTGTACCTCTTCGCGTTTAAATTTGGATTTGTCATTCAGAATTTGTAACATCGCCTGACTATAGTCCGTATAGTTCATTAACACTACGCCTGTCCCTTTGTCTGGCTTCATGAGTCTGATTTGTTTGTTTCGTTGTAGCTCATTTAGTTCTCTAGATGCCTTTTGTGACCAGTTTATTGACTTTGAATGTGCGCATATATTGGCCATATGCACTTCGGAGGTCCGATTTAAAAAGCGAGAAATATTTTTTTATCTGATAAATTTCTTTTTGTTTTTGCACATAGGAAGGGTACAATGAATTTTTAAAGCACGCATTTCTAAAGAATATATATATATATATATATATATATATATATATTATTTAGAATCACATTTAATGACAATGCTTGTTGGGAAGTCCTTCTTCAGATACACAAAACGTTTGTTATCCAATGGTCGTTTAATTGACAAACATTCGATCGGATTGGTAACAAACTGAAAGGGGGAAAACATTTGCATTTACGGTATCACAAATTCAATGATCAACAACCGAATTTCAGATTTACAATTGTAAACCAGGCGGATGAAACTCCGGCTTTTCTTGACATGATACTGGAGCTTGGAACTGATGGCATATTGCGAAATATTAGCACTTCAGTAACTACTGCTAATTGAAATGTAAAAAAGGTTTGGGTGATACACCATGTAATAGTGCGTTGCGCATTTCTTCGCTAAACTAAATTGCATTCTATGCGCAATACTCTCATCATTAACAGTTACCCACCACATTTTACAGACAAGACACTTCACCGATTGTGTTCGGTTTCGAGTCGCATTTGCGACAAATTCGGGCAACTATTTGACGACCTCCCAATAAGGACGAAACCGATGAACTTGATTAATTGCCTATGTAAACTTAAGCTGTGCTTAATTTAAACTAGCTACATATAAATAAACAAAATCCTGCCATAAAACTTCTATTGTGTCTATTTTAATATGGAAGGAAATGTTGAGAGACAGATGGTAAAAGAAACACTGTCAGTTAAATATGATATATGCTCATAAGATTGTATTCCAACGGTTTTGATACCAGAGATTGTGTTAGCCGTCGCTTTACGAAGTTGTTTCTATTTCCTTTGCAAATGTGACGCAGTTGTCAGTTGTTTTGCGTTATTTTACTGTCATGTGGTGTGTGTTTTGAAAAATTTCCCTCCAGAGATAGATTTTCGCACAATCTGTACCAAATCAAGCAAAAATGTGAATGAATTTTCTCTCTCTAGTGGACAGTGAAATGTGAGTGACGCTGATGAGGCGTAGTTCAGATGTCAAATGCTTTCCCAGGAATTTTTACAAAATATAAACCTACTAGACAGGTGAATGTTATGCTTCGTGTGAGGTATTTTCGATTTCTGCTCTAACAAAATCACATGTGAGTAATTAGATAAATGCAGGCTATAATACACGAAAAAACTGGAATTTCAGACGACTTGACATCACTACAACTGCAACCCTTATTCGTTTGCGTCAATTTGATTAGATTTTAAAAATAAATTAGGTTGCTTGTTTAGATAAGAGTGAATTAGACAGGGATTCGAGCACCTTTAATGGTTCAGGGTTAAATTGAAAATTTTCTCCAATACGAATGATAACGCAATTTAGAAGCTTAGTTTTCTCGATTGCAGTTTCTTTTGCGTAAGGGTATTCTTAAATCGGCCCTTTCGAAGGTCAGTAAAAATGGCCAATATTCTAAAGAAAAGTCGATGTCTACAGTTTTAAATTTCCGCAATGCTGGATATATGTGAAAGAGGCAGAGAAAGGCGTCGAAACTTGAAATATCATTTAAAAGAGTTTATCTGGCCAGGCGATGAATGTTTTTCCTGTAACATGCGAGACTGAGTTTGTTTAGCTTCTTCACAGAAGAACGCAGGATGTGTTCAGTTGTTTTAAATAAATATTATAAACAGCCACGCAATCAATTATTGCTTCGTTGTTTAACTTGCAGGCAAAAGTTTGTGTCTTGGCAAAAATTATGGTTTAGGAGTCTATGCTACTGTATAAGAATATTTTAGCCGAACCGATGGACGGGTGACAGGTAAACAGGAAACCAGGAGCAGTGGCTAGGTCGGAAATATCTGTGATCACTTCGCCAGTGCTAGGCAAACTCTTTCCCTTTTAAAACATACATACTATGTACAACCAATTGCTGACCAGTTTGAGAGGTGTACTTCCTACTAAGATGTCTATTTAACTGCTCTGTATTGAAATTGAAAAATAAATTATGTAATCCTAATGATCTGTTGAATTTTGATTATGATAGTTAGTTGGCATGGTTGAAAAGACTGTCACGTTTACTGCGTAGGCTTACATGTTTAACATCAAGTATCTATTATCTTAAGTCTACAATAATTTGTTTCTATTTGAAAATGAATGTCTACATCCTACGATTATGCCCTCATCGTACCGTAGAGGCTTGTAACTGTGATCGACTAACTTTTTTTATATTATGATGTTAGCTCACTTCTTTAGGCGTTATTTAACGTGTTTGTGCAGCAATGTATAACTTTAATTTATTCAATTATACTTGGTATGTCATGTGTGATCTGAATCAGAAAAAGAAATTCTAACCTAACACAGTTGATCAAAATAGAGACTCTTCGAAGATGAATTATACATTGTCTTAAACAAATAAGTCCGATAGGGAAGTAACCATGAAATACTTCACGGGCACAATTATCGTTGGCCAAAGAAAGCTGACTCCCTATTTTAATTTTTCTACGAAATCAAAAGCGCATATTGTGGTTACGTAGAAATTTCACGTGTACAGCCAGATTACGAATAATATATAATTAATTAATTAACAAATAAATAATTTATTCAATAAAATATCTTCATAAATAGTCATTATCAATGCGATTTCATATCAAACTTACAGTACATAATGTGTAAAAAATCTATAAAAGTGACTCAAATAGAAGATTGATTTAAAGAATTGTTAACAGTTTATTTTCGTGACTGTATAGAAATTGTGCAGCCGACATTACCAGTCAAGTTCAATGTATGCGAAACTGCTAGAGGTGAGAGCCGCATATCTAAATTTGATTTCCATATATATTCAATGCGGTTTGATCCTCGATAGTCAGTTTGCCGTCGTACTCTGATGATGATCATGGAAGGTCGAAACGCGTCAGTGCGTTGCGGTTGGCGGTAGTTTTGTTATGTTGTTCGACGACTGTTGGTTAAATACAATGGGATTGGTGTTTACTTCAAGCTCGCAAACTTGATTTTGAAGAATTGTTACCACCACCCGCGCAATCAATTATTGTTAAAAAGTACTCAAATAATGGTTTGATGATTGGACAATTGTTTATAAATTTGGGAATAACTGAGACAGTACCATAACATTTGTTGTTTATCTTTTCGTTATTTTTTTTATCTGTTATTGCTTTCAGTAATTAACTTAACAGCTACATCTTGAGAGCCTGTGTGCGAGATTTGAACGACGTGTTACGCAATTGCTGACGTGTAGTCACCACTCGATTCGAAACGCGAATTTAAGCTGGAATGGTGTTTCTATCGGGTAGTTAACTGTCTGGTCGTTTGACCTGCGTAAGTTTTGATCATCGACTTGCACATGTCTACCGATAAATAATATTTTTATTATTTGTTCGGTGACTATAAGAAGCGTGGGTCATGAGTAAGATATAAGTGATGGCTGAATGGTTTTCCAACTAACCAACTGTTATTCTGCGTTTCGAAGATCTTACAGACGAAGTTGAACGTTGACGAAATTAATAATGACGGGAATGCAGCAAAATTGATAATCCTAGCAGACTTGAATGTTTGCGAAGGGAAATTATAGCAAAGTAAAGTGTACATAGTGAACCATCTTGGCTAATATTCGTGTGTCAAATTTTCCGTGCTATATCTTGTGTACATTTCAATTGGTTTTCAAATATCGGCAATCAGTTCTGTCCTTGTGATGAACGAGGAAGGATGAAACGCTCCAGTACCCGCTGGCATAACCGTGCATTATTAAATAAAAGGATTTTTAGCGAAATATTATATCCCTGGTTTGAGATATTTGTTGGATTTGGTTACAGCCAAAGAGCTGCGTAATGAGGAAGCAACCATTGTCTGGTTAGCAACTGGTATCTGTAAAAGGAAAACGGAAATTGCATCTGGTCAAAATGGGAATGAGTAGATATATAAGTAAATTAAATGCACCTTAAATCGCGAGTAACTGCATCTCGAGTAACTTCCATCTCGAAATTAACTTGGACGTTGTTGTATCGATTCGCGCAGTGCGATCACAAAAGTTAGAGTATCCACGGTTTACTTTTGTGGGTGGTAGATTTGTACTATCAGTTCCGAAAAGATCCGGTTGATCGCCATTGCCAAGTAGGCATCGAGTTCGTCTTTATGGTGCCTGAGTCCTGAAATTAGTTACCATCTAACATAAATCTTGAAATTCAACTCAAATGCAGCGTTCAATTTTCAATAGCTGATGAAATGAAGAAGGTAGAGCATGAAAAATTACCTGACAACAGAAAGGTCACTTGCTAGATACAATGCATCGCTTATACTAACGCGATGTGTCTGCCAAGAATAAAAACGTTGTTTTACACACGCTGCATTAATTCAGCACTGCTCGTCTGTAATCTCTTGTCTCATTACACAGTTCCACACGAGTGTCAGCGTCTTAGGTTTGGCGCAAACATTGAAACAGCAAGAATCATGGTGGCCCTCAACATAGCGGATGTTCCACATCCTGTTCCTCTTGTGGATCTATCGGTCGTCGTTCGTCTACAGTGCTCTCAAAATCACCTTCATCATTGACATGGCAGCCCGAGCCACACAGAAATCTTGTCAGGACTTTGTGACAGTCGCTACTGCCTCCATTTACGGCATTTGCCAGTGAAGGTTACTGACGACCATTTTCAGGGACGAACCCGTAACTGCTTTACTTACATTTACTCTAATCAAGGTTGCGGTCATGATATGAACACCTGACCCATTAATTACTTCATTATCATCATCATCATGTTCAGCAATACAAAAGTCGAAAGTGACTAATGTTTCACTTCCATATAACCATAAGGAAAGAAAAAAGTATATAAATGAAAACAGAAATAATATTTTAGACAAATTATTATTGATATTTACGAGAGAGGGGCAGAGAGAGAGAAGGAATGCCTTGCTGCCATGAGTAAACTTATCAGGATAATTCACAGAAATGAGGCAAACTAAACCTCGCCACAACACCATTATAGCCAAGTTGGCATTAGGGCAAGGCGACATCAGCAATGCAGCTTCCTTGCTGGTTTCACTGTATCACGTCATGAACAAACCAAACCTCGCAGCTATATTTGCCCTATTAAGAAAAGAAAGCAACGAAGATGATTATAATAGACATCTGCAACACGATCGCCACTGAGCTCGATTCGATGCCATATCGCTAAGGGTTTCTAACCAAGAACTGTGATGCGCATGAGGACCCCATCCTGGCAGACGAGTGGGTCCTATACTACCCAACATCAATATGGCTTTTTCCGTCAGAAAGTTTGAGATAATACATCGTTTGAACTCTTGAGAATTCATGATTAGCTCTCGCGTCCTCGAAGAAAGGTGCGTTGTTTAATGCAAACTTGCTGGCTACTCGTGATTCTATACGAACTGACTTTTTAATAGGCAAATAACACTCCGGAATATTGGCTAGTGTTTTCTGTATTTAATGCCAGTTGTTGGAAAACAGATGTCTCATCGCTAGAGCTCTATTTTGCCATTTTTTCTGTTTTGCTCGAACAGGTGTCTCCTTTTTATATATATATTAGCTAAAAGATCATTTGTTTAAATGACTCATTCATATTTAGGTCAGAGATTTCTACATCACATGCCTACTGCGCTTCGTATGCCTGCCAAACGTATACTTCATCGGCGAAACCAACCAATCGACTATTACTCGCGGTTAAACTCCAAACTCAGTCAATTTCCCGATGTTGGGAAAAATGAAAAAGATTATAAAGTTGAGTCAGAAAACGAGGTAGTCTACGAAGGAGAAACTGGAGATGACGACGAGGAAGAGATAGAGGAAGATGACGGAGGTGAAGTTGAAGGCTCCACAAGAAATGCAGAATGTTTATGTTGTTGCCGACAGCTAAGATGACGTCATATTCGAAAATGCCTTCCAGGGTTGGCGAGAATGAACTCGATTAAATCAAGAATCACTCAAATTGTAATTCCGATGACATGGATGAGGAGGAAGCAGCCTATCTGGCACATACAGTTCGGGCGAATTCGCAATTTGATGAGAGAGCGGCCCAAACTGCTGGCATGCGGCCTGCAGTAGCTAGACTTGCTCCAAGAGTTATTGCGGACACTTCCAGAATGGAACACTCATGGGTGAGATTTTATTATCGACTGATAAATTTTACATAGAACTTTGCCGTTTAAAAAATATATCTCCCGTGGATGAAGTTGTCCTACGGGATCTGGCGAATAATTTGACCTGCAGCTAAGATGGACCGGACGGTTATTCAAGATATCGGTCATTTGATCACTTCCTACCGTATTTTAAATAATTAATTAATAGGTCAGGTGCTTATATCAAGACGGCAACCTTGATTAAAGTAATTTTTATCACCGCTCGAACAACCAATCTTCGTTTAATTATATAAATGTCCATTTCCCCATCTTCAGTAATGACAGGTTGGGGATGGTTAGTTGAAACTTTGTGTCTAAATGGATACCATTTTGTGTTCCACCTAAATGCCTCAATTATGAAATGGAATATAATTGTATCATTCCGATTTGCAGACACCAAATTTCAATCGAATTGGGACAAATACGTGAATATAGTATTGGCTGGTATTCTGAAATGAAATTTGTAAACATTTAGCCTTAATTATTCTACAAAAGCAACACCGTGTATAAAAGTTGATAAGCAAAATAAAAATTAAGTAGTTATTTTGGCATAGAACAGCGATGTTTACTAACAGGAAAAGAGAATTAAGTACTAAACATTTCTATTCCCTGTGGACAATTAACATCTACTTTTTCATTAGAAGATTTTAAAATATCAACTGTCAGGTGCGAGTATGCACAATGTTACTTACTAATAAAAAGAGAGTCAAGACTGACTGCAAAGGCTTAATTGACCTTTTTGTAGTTTGACGGATTATTTTAAAATTCCACTTTTTGCAAAAAATCGATATTTACTGTGAACAAAGAAATCCATCTGTTTGTGTAATTTAATTATTGTGAATGGAATTTACTGGCACAGAGTTAAAACCAGTTAATGCTTATCTTGAAGGATGACCATTGAAGAGATCAAAGTCTCGCTTTTATCGTTGATTACATTTACCGGCAAGTTTAGTTTGACAACAAGACATGAAGTGTCGTTAATCGGCCAATTCTGTCAGTCTAATCAGGAAAGCGAAGCCGGAATAGAAGATTGAGAATTTCAACGTCTCCTTACAACGAAAAGAATTACGGTTGGGCTCAGCTGATACATTTGGCTAAGAGAAGTTTAAACGAGTAATTAATAGTACACTTATCAGACACAGAATTAATTAAAATCATGCCGCGATTCTATTCCTAACGATTCTTTTGTTTTATTTTTTTATTTTTTCATTTATTATATTGTATTTGGTCTGGCAGAACGTATAAAGCAGCATGCAAGGTAGAAAATTTAATTAATTACGAGTCATATTTCTCATAGATAAAAAAATGAAATAAGGTAACCTAAATTACGTATAATTAGTAGACCTCTTGATGTGCCATATTATACAAATATATTGATAAAACCGTTGGAAATTAGGTATTAATGCATAAAATGTAGTACATAAACGTGAAAGGTTATTATCGAGATGTGTTAAAATTTAAGCCGTGCGTTAAAACGACCCGAAATCTGACGAGGTGGACACTGAAGAAGTCGAAGTTTGAACATGCTGTTTATATATATATATATATATATATATATATATATACATATATATAAAATAAAATTAAACAACCATTGATTGCGTGGGTGGTGGTAACTATTATTTAAATCAAGATTGCGATCTTGATATAAACACCAATCCCATTATATTTAATCAGCCGTATGTCTAATATTGCCCTCCGTAGATATGCGAGGGGTTTGATCCTCGCTGGTCAGTTTGCCGTCGTACTCTGATGATGATCATGGAGGGTCGATACGCGTCAATGCGTTGTGACTGGCGTTAGTTTTGCGATGTTGTTCGACGATTGATTACATACAATCGAATTGGTGTTTACTTCAAGCTCGAAAAATTGATTTAAATAATTGTCACCACCACACGCGCAATTAATGATTTTTAATGCTCTTTTTCTGGAACTGAACAATATTCACTTATGAATGACGAATGTTATATGTGGTGGCTAGTTAATTCAGACAGGATGAAGAACAATTAAATGTGCCCTGATTACACACGCTCTTCTCGATTAACGGTTTCTCAATGTTTGAAACACGCTTTGTAGGCCAACCAAGGCTATTCGCAAAAATAGTGTTTTCCACATCTCTAGAGCGCGTACGTTTTATTGTTTCATTGTTAATAACTGAATTTGAAGCATACACATATAATGATTGTATACCTATGTGTTTTGACGATTGCATCATCCATCAATCCCACATTACTTGAAAAAATATTGGCATCGGACGTATGTATGCGTGAGATTATAACTTTTTTCGTGCTTCATTGTTACCAGGTACGCAATGGCTAACACGAAACCGCACACATATACTAGTTCGCAACAAAGAATATATAAACTTTATATATTTATATAATTAAACGAATATTGATTACGCGGGCGGCGAAAAACATTACACAAGTCAGGTTTACAAACTTGATACCGAAGCGGACGTGCTCAGGTTCGAGTCCTGTATGCGGAAAATTCTGGCCAGTACACGTGATGAGTTCCCAAGAAGAACGAAACCGGTCTACTGGATGAATTACCTTTTCTACACTATACAATTCTTAGTTTACACTGACTTATGTAAGTAATTAAAGGGTCAGGTGCTTATATAAAAAACGCAACCTAGATTATAATAATGAATATTTAACTTATGTAACGTGGAATACATTGTTTGTGGCCATGTTCGAGAAGCACAATTACAAATCCTGCTCACATTACGAGGTGATTTCTGCCTGGTATTTTTTCCCTTCCGCTAGCCCACGTTGCTGTGAAAGGCTTACTTGATTAAAGAACTATACCCTCGTTTTGCTTACTCAGTTCTACGTCTGCAACGTTCTCTGGATCATAATTAATTACTTCATCATCATCATTATCATCATCATCATGTCCAGCCATACAAAAGTCAAAAGTGACTAATGTTTCACTGCCATATAACCATAAGGAGTGAAAAATGTATATAAATGAAAACAGAAATAATATTTTAGAAAAATTATTAGTGAGATTTACGAGAGACAGGCAGAGAGAGAGAAGTAATTCCTTGCTACTATGAGTAAATTTATCAGGGTAACTCACAGAAATGAGGCAAACTAAACCTCTCCACAACACCATTATGGCCAAGTTAGCATTCGGGCAATACAGCTTCCTTGCGGATTTCACTGTATCACGTCATAAACAAACCAAACCTCGCAGCTAACTTTGCCCTACTAATAAAAGAAAGCGTTGAAAATGATTCTACTAGACATCTGCAACAAGATCGCCACTAAGCTCGATTCGATGCCATATCGCTAAGGGTTTCTAACCAAGAACTTTGATGTGCACGAGGACCCCATCCTAGCAGACGAGTAGGTCCTATGCTACCCAATTTGAATGTAAGTGACTTCACCTGTTTCCGCTATGTCAAAATCTGCCCACCTTGTTTTTTACGCCAATTTGGTGCTGGATGAGAGAACAGAGCTCTATTGGGCAATCGAAATGAGGACATACGTTAAACGTGACCGAGCCAACGAAGTTGATGGAGCCTTATTTGTTTTTCTAACGACGAGCACTTGTTGTCAGATCCAAAAATACGTCTACGGATGTCAACGTTAGTTATTCGTTGTTGGTAACCAACATGTGCTATACTTCTCAAACAAAGATGATCGAATGCCTGTAAGCGTCTCAGATCATCACCTCTAAGAGGCCAAGTTTCACTAGCGTATAGTAAGACTGCGCGTACAGATGCCTTGTAAACACGACCTTTGTCTTAATCGAACTCACGAGGATTAGAATTTTTCTCGTTTCAGCCACTAATCTTTAAACAAAGTATATCTACCTGTGTTGTCTGCAGACCCCTAATCTCTCAATCATCGACGACACTCGCGGGGCTCAACCTTTGTCCACTTTTTTCTCTCAGCGACCTTAACCCACCCTGGTAAACTGGAAAAATTGAACTTCTGAAAATCATCCGCTGTTTCCACATCTCGCGAATAACCTACTAAATCAATTCGTGCACTTCCCTACCCGAGGGAACAACCAACCTGACTGTGTCCTCTCCAACAAAGAGCTGACCAATGTCTTATCTCGGGCGATTTTCCCTAATCTTGATCACTATCAGTTATCCTTCATTATTCCTCTTTTATCCTTTATCCCTAGAGAGGACGCACTCAGTCATTCAGGCGATTCACCAACTGGGAAGAGTCTCGCCGCCTCTGTGACGCCGTTATCTGGAGGGATCTATTTCTCTAATACAACCCTTCCTCATGCTTTTCCAAAGTCCATAACATCTTATCCTCCCACTTTAATTCTGCCACCTCTATTCAACACACACACACGCAACAACCTTGCACGCATCTCTAGACTACGCACATCATCACTTGCTCGCGCTCTCGCACTGCGATGTATCGAGAGACGCATCCGCACGGCACCTAACTCCCGGATGAAGTTTGGTCATCAAACACAAATTGCTACTAAAATCAAAAACCTCATATGTAAACTTCTCTCAGTCGGAAGTCTGCCGCTATGCCGACGATTATTTAAATTATCTCCTCGATTCCTTCTTCACTCCCACTCCGCCTGCTGAGATGCTAGACAACGGAGATGCTGAGAACCTACGCTGGTTCAACGTTTCTCCGGCCTCCATCGCTCAAGCAATTCAAGACATTAAATCTAAACACCAATTTAATAAATACAGTGTCTCGGTCAGCATTATAGCATTTCTTGGCTGGAATCTCTTCTCTCTGGTTGCTGATGTTATCAACCGATGCCTCGAAACTACCTATCTTCTCCCGGAACGGCTTAATTTGACGATCTCTCCTATTCCGAAAAATGGTACTTCGACGATCTCCTTATTCAAAGACCTCCGCCCAATTACTATCGTCCCTTCCTCAAATAAAATCTTTGACTGGGTCTTATACAGCCTAATCTATTCTTTCATTAATTCTCAGGACAACTCCAATCTCCTCGATGATTAACATAGCTCGCGGAATGGCCGCTTCTCTTCCACCAACTTAGTCAGTGTCCTTAATCACTGCTATTTCTCTTTCTCCAAAGGTCATGAATGCACTCTCCTCTTCCTGGATATGTCCAAGGCGATTGATTTTGTCATTTTCAGCAATTGAATCCGCCTTGTTGAGCAGTGGTATCTGCGGCAACGTCCTCAATCTTATCAGTTACTATCTCCGAAATCGATGTGAAACTGTAAATTCGGAATTAGTCACTCGAAACCAGCCCTTATGCGATCTGAAGTTCCCTAGGGCTCCGTACTTGGTTCTATTCTTTTCAACCTTACACTTGCGCAGGTACAGGTTGAGGACAACCTTTTCAAGCTGTTTAAATATGCGGATGACATGGTCATCGTATTCAGTAACCCCACAGCATCCAACCCCTCCTTACCCGTTATATCGGAGCTTTTATCATCGGTCCATTCGCAGCTCAGCAACATCGGCATCAAACTAAACCCCACCAAGACTCATTTGATGAAACTCTCCTCCGACCCATTCTGTTCTCTCCCGAATGCAAATTATCCCCTTGATATTGATATAATAGATTCGGCCAATCACCTTGGTATCTATTTTTCAAAACCTCTAGACTTCTCCTCAAACCTTACACGCACTACTTCCAAACTCTGCAAATGGGACCGTTTAATCTGCTTCAGGACTAAAGCGCCTCTCTCCAGCTCACGCTAGTCAAGGTTTATGTCCTACTCCTCATTTCACACGCTAGCGAATTCTACTGTCCTCTCACTCTAGCCTCCTCGTACGCCATCGAACAGATCTCCTCCAGATATCTAAAGCGAGTCTTCCCCCTAACAGCCAAAATTATCGGGAATGTCTATTCCTGGCCAACCTTCTACCACTTTGGTTTACTTGTCAGCTTCGAGTCATTTCTTTATTCATAAGATCACAACTTGCCTAACACTGTCCAACTTCGCTCACCCAAGTCACCACTACGCCCCACACGCCTCAGCAACTCTTCAATCCAATCCAACCATACTCCCAATATGTTTAACAAAATCTATCTTTTTTCCAAAGACACTAGTGTTTTCAACGGTCGTCCCACGGAAATGAAGCTCCTATCACAGCACGAATTTAAAAAGGCGGCCTACAAGTATTTCTTTAACTAATTTCTATGCAAGACGACCGATTGGAAGCGAAATTGGTTCCTTCTTAAACCATAACACTTCGTCCATCGGCAGGCTATTCTCTTGTTACTAGTTTCGGAGGGTGAAATCCCTTCTGGTTGGCCTCCAATTTTCACTTTTCCCATCTGATTTTAAATTTCTCACTCTTGACTCCCTGATACCATTTCTATTCTCATTTTTCATTCTATCGCATCAAAATAGAGAATACTGTACCACGTTTTGCTCGTCTTATTTTTTTCAGTTTTGTTTCAGCGAACGACCGGAAACTCGAAAAGTCTACTGAACTACCCGACGGTATACATCGGACAATGATTTCTCCTCGCCTACCATCAGTCATAACCTCGCTCAACGGAAGCCAGAGAACCCTGTACAAGACATGCTTCAATCTAGTCGACTTCATTCTAGTCAATACTACTCTACAAAAATTCAATATCCATGACAAAGAACTTCGTCGGTTGCCTTCTGCTACCGGTTCGCCATCAATTTCGACCTCACACTCAAATTAGTCTGGCCGACACCAACATACCCCGCTTTGATGCTCGGACCCTTCATGGATTGTACTCCAGTTGATCCTGTCTAGTCAAATGGAATCTCTCTTTTTCTCCAGATTGAACTATCACGAAGTTGATAAAAGCACTTCTCTTCCTCAACTCCTCCCTGTCCTTTGGTTAATACTTTTCTGGTCACAATTTCATTCATCTCCACATATCCTAAATTTGATTTGTTACTTCAATGGTTCGGCGTGTTGGCCTTTGTTGCCAAATTAATGTATATATATATATATATATATATATATATATATATATTCTTTTGGAATGCGAGCCTTAATAAAATTCATAGTACCCTTTCCATGTGCAAAAACAAAAAGAAATTTTATCAGATACAAGAAACGCTTCTTTCTCTTATTCTTCTAAAGTATCTACAAATGAACATCTCTTTATATTTAAATTGAAAGGCAAAACAAGATAGAACAATGTTAACATGGAGAGAGTGTGAAATAAGGCAACAACCAATCAATTGCAGGCGTCACCTCCAGTTCAAGCTCAATGTCTGAACATGCTTCATTTGATTGCATAAATCCGGCTGCAATTTGTTTATCCATTTAGCTTCGTATGTGGCTAACTCCCTTTTGTTATTGCATTTAGTAATAATATTAAATGCTTCGTCTGGAGAACATACGTGTGAGGTTTCAACAATGTGTTGCGCAATTGCTGTCGTGCATTCACAATTTGATTTAAAACAGTCGTTTTGGTGCAATGTTCTCACATTCGAGACACTAACCGCCTGGTCGATCGGCCTATATATAGGTAATAAAAAATTAAAAAATATGATTGATATTAAAGAGAGGACAAAATATACATTTTATTGGGATGCTTAGTGTTATTTAAAGTTTAAATGATACAACTATGCAATGATTTATTCTGTCATATTTTAAAGTCATAATGAATGAATTGGAATAAAGACTTATCTCGTATTTGATTTTCCAGTCCTTCTGAAAAGTTAACCCTGCGTCATTTGCTCAAACAAACACGACAGCTAATAAAAGTAGGCGATTTGGGTTTATTTTAGTTATGCAACATTAATCAAAACAACAAACATCACCAGCTCTGCTTTAAATCATTGAACTAATTCAGTGGACATGTTTTGTTTTAAAAAATCGCAATCAAATTGTTACCCCTTACTAATATTGGTAACAGCCTCACAAAATAGAACACGACTTTTAGATAATTTCAAATCAACGGAAGTATTTATTTGGCAAACTATTCAACTGGAATCTGATTTGATGGCTTTTCTCAGCCAAGAATCTAGAACGCGACGTTATTCCGTTTGTAAATCAGTTTGCGTCAATCGGCATTCCAAGCGTCTTCAGAGCATTTTGACATATGAAGTGCTATAGATGGCTTGTGGGAACGGACTTACTGGCTTTGGTAATACGATATCACCTTGTGATACCCCGTCGTCGGTCTCTACAAGAACGGATTCAAGCTACCACAAGAAACCTAACAATCCACAGCACTGCTTATAAATTAGTAACATGTGACAAATGCCTAATTTAGGGTTATCTAGCATTATGCAGCGTTATGACACGTAAACAGAGTTCAGCTGAACATCGGAAAATTATTTATAAACACCACACTCCAAATCAGGCGGAATTTCAGGTTTTCTTCAAGAGAAACCTGAGAAAGAATTACGCCCAGCTGAGGCTGTTGCAGGCAAAAATCTTAATCGCCAGCTAAACAAACAAAAGAAGTTCGTACTTGCTTTGAATATAAACTGGTAACTGTTTGCTCGTGTATGCGTGTATTCGTGTTTTTTCCCAGTTTGCTGTTTGTCGTGAATATGTGTGTTTAATTCAAATTTATCCGTCTGTCTGTTAAAAAATTGACTATATATAATACCTGATTTTACAGTCTAGTTGAGTTCTGGCGAAAAGAAAATGGACTTTTTTTAAACGTTGTGGTACATATTTGCTTTATTGCAAGTGTTTATTTCCACACCTGATTTATTTATAAATTAATATTTCTGATGCATGTTAATGACTAAACTAGAAATTTTACATGAACTGTTAAAAATTGCCAAATTATTTTTGTCAGAACCCCAACTCGGCTGAAATGTCAGTTAGTACATTTAGTAAACTGAATAGAGCTTCGATTAATAACTTGGATTAAATGCACACACTATAGTCCAACAAACATAAGTAACACACGCACATATATAGGTAGACACACACATGCGGACACACAAACAAAACATCATAAATTTATAATTGTTGTTAAAAACTATTTGGCTTATTTTAATGCAGAAAATTGAATAATACTCAAAATTAGGTGTATTTTCAGGCATTTTTACAAACCGGGAATGAAAATGAAATGCACATTGCGGAAGTAATCGGTTTCAACATACTTTTTATACATTTAAATTTAAAAAAATTCTACATGAATTGAATATAAGGTAGGGAACTATTTTTTGTGCGTGTATGTGTATTTTTTGTACATTTGCATTTTGCGCTTCCTGTCCATTTTTGAATATTACATTCATTTAATTCAACTTGATCAAATTTGCTTAACCGCTTAAATCTGGCCTTTTGATAAGTGCATTATTACCCAGTCATAATGGTGACACACAGGGCATGTACTGGGTTGTGAGGATCAAAACGATTATTGCGGAACTAGAGATACAAACATTTAAAAGAAGATACTCGTGATTTTCATTTGATTAAGTGAATGAGAACTGATATATAAATGCAATTGTGTGTTAGGTGTTGCGCACCAGGTTACAAATTAGTTCAAAAGAAAGACAGCATGAGCGGAAGGTATAGCCTCATGTGCTCACTCGTTTCGTGCTTTCTGGTAACTCATCAGTAGGAGCCACTATATTTATATATATATATATATATATATATATATATGGAGAGAAACGTTGGACGATTAGATGGTACAATCTCCTATACGAATGTGTATACCTGCAGTAGTGAAGCTAACATTATATAAAGTCTTTAATAGTGCGACTTCAACGCCAACTCACTGTAATTAATATATATATTCCAAGCCTATAAAGGTTTACCAACACTGTCGCTATTGTGTCAGTGCCCTATACAAATATTATGATACTAAAAAGGTACGTGATGCCAACAAAATGGATTTTAATGTATGCTAAAGTTCACAAGCATATTGAGATTTACAACTATTTGTCATCACCTGTTACTAGGTGGGCAATATCTAAATTTCCGACTATCCATCTGTGAAAATCGACTGTCAAATATTTTCATTACTAAATCTTTCAATATAATTCAGTTAAATGCCAATTCCAGCGTTTAACTAAACTCATCTAGTACAAATAATTATTTTCCAGTGTACCTGTTATTGGACGACACACTTATAAACCAAACAATTATAGTCGTTTAACATTAAGCTAATAAATTTTATACTAAACGCACTTATCTAATGATAAAATCTAGAATAAATGAGTAAAATAGCTTAATTTTCCCCCTTTGCATTCAGGTGACTGGATAGAAATTACGCATTTTGACGGTTTCTTATTTTCGCTGAATTATTTCTGCAAAACTAAAAATCAACCAATGGTTTGTTAAAAAAGAATTATCATGCAAGTTTTTCTTTGTTTTTTCCAACACTCATTTGCCTACACTCAGCCTCAGCTCTAAAAGTCGCAGTTTAGTGGAAAAGCGGTGTAACTTGAAACAGATTTGCCACCACTTTTTTGATTGTGAAAACAAACAACAAGTAATAAATACCGCGTGCTTTTCTGAATTCACCTTTCACAGACACACTTCAAAACCTCTCTTGCTAGTCCGCTTAATTCCGTTTACGTTCCAGGTTGTGTTGAATTTTATTTTGTTTTGTTTTTGTGAACTTCCTACTTGAGCGAATTGGGATAAAATGTTTGAGAGGAAAACTCAGCTATTTCACACTTCTTAAACGCGTGTTAGGCAAACGTAAAACAAAATTCGAAATGGTCAATGAGCACTTTATTAGGGAAAATATTGTTAAAAGTTGTTCACAATATTCGTTTACTTTCATATTTCTATTGAACAAAATAACGCAAAAGGAGAGTTTTAAATATTTCTGCTGAGGACAGAATTCGTATTAGAAATATTATCTTACAATATTTTCAAATAAAGCCCTCTTAAATACATATCATACGGATAATTATAAACATTCGATGAAATGGATTTTGATAAAAATATACTAGAAATTAATCAGTGAGCTCTTTAAATAAAATTTGCGAGCTTGAAGTAAATACCAAGCACATAATATTTAACCAGTCTTTGAAAAATAAAAGCAAAACTACTGTCAGTCACACGCACTGACGCGTATCGATTTTCCGTGATCATCATCAGAGTACAACGGAAAACTGACTAGCTAAAAACAAAATTATATATGCTGCCCTAATCTCTAGTGGTCTCGCATTCATTGAACTTGACTGGAAATGTCGGCTAAACAATTTCTATGCAGTCACTCACATTAACTGTTTGCAGCTTTCGCCACACACATATTTACAGGAAATACAATTAAACAATAATTGATTGTGCGGGTGGTGGTAAAAATTCTTTAATTATTGTTTAATTAATTTTTGAGTATCAGCAAATGGTTTACTTAACGGGTAATTTTCAGTATTGTAAAACTTACGCAGTCATGATTAAAAATCATTGCACATTCGACTAAAATGTATGTATTTTATTTTAAAGGTCATAGCGAGGAAAATTATTTTAATAAAGATCTTGTGAATATTATTTCTGTCATAAATGTAAACTATACTTTTTTTAGGTTATGCTCAATTACCAAAATGTCTGCGCAGTCATGTAAAGTTCACTGCGATGAAAAGGATTTTGGTTAAAATATTTTTGGCGTTTAACATTCTATATCAGTGAAAAATTGAATTAAAACTACCGCCAGTTATGTTGTTCGACGACTGGTTAAATACAATGGAATTGGTGTTTACTTCAAGCTCGCAAACTTGATTTAAAGAATTGTTACCATCACCCGCGCAAACAATTATTGTTAAATTGAATTAAAAGTTACTTTTCAATATTGATGTTTATACGAAATCAGTTATATATATTTTAAAGCACTAGACCATAATATAAAACTATTAGTCATAAACACATTATATTAGTAAACGACTAAGTTAAAATGTAATTTTCCATTTCGTGACAATAGAGAGATAATTTAATAGCAATGGTATTGCAATAAATTTAATTATTTTTTAAAATCCACAAAAAATAATTAAAAAGGGACATCCTATGAAAAAGACTTTTATGAAAATTAAGTAGACATAAGAAATGTAATTCTTTAAATCAAGTTTGCAAGCTTCAAGTAAACACCAGTCTTCAAACAACTTAGTAAAACTAAAGAATTGTTACCAGCACCCGCGCAATCAATTATTGATTAATTTTATTGCCTTTTTATATTTATTTGTGACGAAAGCTGCAATCAGTTAATGTTCGTGACTGCATAGAAATTTTGCAGCCGACATTTCCAGTCAAGTACAATGTATGCGAGGCTACTAGAGATGAGAGCCGCATATCTAATTTTGCTTTCCATATATAAGCAATGCGGTTTGATTCTCGATAGTCAGTTTTCCATCGTACTCTGATGATGATCATGGAAGGTCAAAACACGTCAGTGCGTGTGACTGTCAGTAGTTTTGCTATGTCGTTCGATGACTGGTTAAATTCAATGGGATTGGTGTTTACTTCAAGCTCGAAAACTTGAATTAAAGAATTGTAACCACCACCCGCGCTATCAATTATTGTTAAATTGTATCAAATATATAATGTTAGTGAACAAATTAGCCAAATTGCAATTTCGGAAATTGCAATAGTAAGAAAGTCATTCGGATGTTCCTGATATGCCCATATAATTAACATATTAACTCAGATCTATAATGTTCAGTTAAAGAAAAACTTTCGATAACAACATATTTGATACCAAACCGGTGTACGTTAATTTCGCTAAAACAGTAAGCGAATTGACTAAAAGACAGTTATTCATATTTATTTGAATTATTTTTTGAAAACCATATCCTTCAGTTGAATAATATTATAGTAATTCTCTCTGACATTAATATCGTTATTTTAGTAAACGATTAAGGGAACATTTGGCTTTTAACACTGCATTACAATAATGAATATCTAAATATCTTTTATTTCTATATATAGAAGGGATTCCTGTTTTTCCAAAAGAATCAGTTAACTAGGCGCGTACGTTGATAATTATTTTTATAAGATCTAGTGTATATTAAGCATATTATATTATTAAATGATTTAGCAGAAAGGAGATTGCAAATTTTATAAAATTAAGAGATTGTTTTGATGCTGTTGATATTTCCATATATTTCAAATCGTTCCTCATTCCATAAAAATCAGTTAAATATGAGCATTCGATGAAAAGTTCTTTGCTTAAAATCTAGTTGATAGTAAACCATTTAAACTAGTAAAAAATATTGTTGAAATAATAATTTAAATTATGTAATAATAAAGAGATATCATAACGTTGTGATTATATCCATATATTTCGAATATTTCTTTAAATCTGTAACAATTATTTAAATAAAAATGTTCCTCGAGAAGAAGTTTTATTAAATAACAGTGGATATTAAATATACTTTATCAGTAAAGGACTTTGTTGAAACGTAATTTTCGATTTTATAATACGATAACATTTTAATTATTTCCACATATTTAAAAAAAGATTTTAAATAATATAAAAGTAATTTAAAATAACATTCTTATTAAGAAGTTAATTTGAAATCTAGTGAAAATTATTTATGTTTTGTCTGTAAAAGATTAAGTTGAAAGTTAATTTTCCGTATTTTAATAATAAATATGGAACACATATTTAAAATAGTTCCTTAAATCCAAAACATTCAGTTAAATATATGCCTTCTACATAAAGTTTAACTTTGTTAAATGACTTATTTGAAACACAAGTTTCGATATTGCAATATAATGAGATTGGTTTTGTGTTCTTTATATGAAAATTTAAAATATTGTTTCAAATTGATAAAAATCAATTAAGTGTAAACGTCGGATGACAAAGATCATGGAAAGAATATAGTCGACCATAAATTTGTTATATGAGTAAACGATTACATTGCCAGTTGATTTTGAAAATTAGTTAATTATAGAAATTATTTAGTTCCAGTCATTATTCTATGTTTAAAATATTCATCAATTCCATAACATTAATTTTTTTTAAATGTTGGTTGAAAATTTTTTTGGTTAGAATCCTGCTGACGTTAATGTTTTTAGCAAGTATTTATTAGGTATTGCGAACCAAGTAGCAAATTAGTTCAGTTGTGACCAGAAGGATAAACCAAAGGCAGCATGAGCGGAATGTAAAATCTCATTAACATTCGTTTCGTGCTTAATGGCGACTCATCAGTAGGAGCTGGTATTACGCCCTTTAATCAATATATATTTGGGTGAGGAATGTGGGATAATAGGACGGTACAATCTCCTAGACGAATGTGTAAACCTGTAGTAGGGAAGCTAACATTATATAAAGTATCGAAATTGCGACTTCAACGCTAACTCACACTATATAATATATATACCGAGTCTGTAAAGAATACTAACACTATGGCTATTGTGTTAGTAACCGATACCAGCATTATTGTACCGAAAAGATACATGTTGCTAACACTATGGTTTCCGAATCGGTACATGTTACCAACATCATGGATACCAAATTATGCTATAGTTCATCGAAATTGAGAATTACAATAATTTTAGCTTCACTACTGCAGGTTTACACATTCGACTAGGAGATTTTAGCGTCCTATTATTCCACATTCTTCACCAAAATATATAGTGGTTAAAAGGCGTAGTACCCGCTTCTACTTATGAGTCGCCAGTAAGCACGTAAAGCGATTGTGAATGAGATTATACTTTCTGTACATACTGTCTTAGGTTTATCCTTCTGGTCGCAACACCAAATACATACTTGCATATATATTAGCTCTCCGCAACAAACAGTATTTAACTGTTATATATTGAATTGAATGATGTCATGCTTACCGCGATATATTATAATTGATATCGATCAAGGCCAGAGTGTATGTACTTACTTGAGTAACAGGTGTTTAGAAATTGTTGTAATTCTCAATTTCGATGAACTATAGCATAAATTGATATCCATCATGTTGGTACCATGTACCGACTCGGAAACCATACTGTTAGTATCATGTACCATTTCGGTGCAATAATTTTATTATCAGTTACTGACCCAATATCCATAATGTTAGTAGAAGCACGTACAAGCATTGAGTTTGAACTGGATGTGACGCACGCAATTTGAATGGATTCCGTTTTTCACACTCTCTCTGTGTTCACATATTTCTATCTTGCTTTGCTTTACAATTTATACATAAAGATATGTTTATTAGTAGATATTTGAGAAGACTATGCGAAAGAAATGTTTCTTATATCTGACAAAATTTCTTTTTGTTTTTGCAAACAGGAAGGGTACAATGAATTTTATTACAGCTCGCATTTCAAAAGAATATATATATATATATATATATATATATATATATATATATATATAGTTAAATGTTAAATAGTATTATTAAATTTTGAATGCGAAATAAATTATATATATATATATGATATATGTATATATATATATATATATATATATATATATATATATATATATATATTGTTTATCATTTCAAAATTTTATATTACATTTTGATATTACACTATATATATATATATATATATATAAAAAATATATATATGTTTATATAATCTGCAAACCTTGCGCTGTTACCAAGGCGAAACGAAAGTTGGCTAGCTCTCAATCCATCAATTTGAGAATGACCAGGTCCCACTCTGCAAAGAACGCTAAAGACCCCTACACGCAAACAGACACACAGACACATACGCATATACACATACTAACCAGCCAAAACAAGAAAATAGAAGTAGTCTCGAGTCAGACTATTTTCCACCCACTAATCAAATAAGTATATATATATATATATATATATATATATATATATATATATATATATATATATATATATATATACTTCTTCAATCCATAATTTTCTGTTAAATATAAGCATTTGGTGAAATGGGCTTTTGAATACACTGGATGATGTTAAACTTGTTATACAAGTAAACAACTTAATTATAATGCAATTTTAAATGCTGCTATGATAAACAGAATATAGTGATTCCGTCGGTATTTTTTATTTAATTGATTCTTATTCAATTCCATACCATTCAATTTAATTTAATCAATCAAAGTTTTGGTGAATATATAATTGAATTTAATCGGGTTATAGCAATAAATGATTGAGTTAAAATTTGAATTTATTTAATGGAAAAATAAAAATATAATTTTCCATCAGTTTTAATTCAATATATTCAGAATATTTCATAAAATCCTTAAAATAAGTAAATATTATGTAAATTAAACATATTAAATCAGTAGAAGATTTAGTTAAAAGGTAAGTTTCAATATTATAATAATAGAGAGATGCGATATCATATATTGTTTATTATCAAACGATCTTGTTAAAAAGGTTATTTTCAATAATGTAATAAAAAAGAAGTTAATTGATGTTCTCCTTAGTTCTGTAAATTTAAAATATTTCGTTCGATCCATGAAGCTCAGTTAAATGCCTACATTCTATGTAAATTATTTGAATAAAAATCTAATTGAAATTGAATATGATTTATCAGTAAATAGTTTAGATCCAAGGCAATTTTCAATATTGTAATAATGTATAGATTAATTAATGATGATATTTCCGTATATATAAAGTATTTCTAAAATTCCATCACATTCAATTAAACGCGATTAATAGGAATTTGATGTAATCCATTGGAAATTAAGCATGTGACATGAGATAACGCCGTAGCTCATAGACAATTTTCATTATTTTGATTATAAAAATATTTTTGAACGAGTTTTACTTCCATTTTTTAAAGATATTTCTTTAAATTTGTCGCAAGCATTGAAAAATAAATCAATAATTTATAGTATTTTTAATAAAATCTATCGGACATTAAAAATGCTATGTTTGTAAAAGATTTTGGGAAAATAGAAATTACCATGATGTAAAAATAAAAGGATTATTTAGTGTGCTTCCAAATATTATAAAAGCTTTCTTCTATTGCATAAAATTCAATAAAACATAATGATTGGGTGAAAGGTAAATTTAAAAATATCTACTGGACATCAAAACATGAAATCGGTAAATGCTATGATTAAAAGATAATTTTCGATACTTAATTAGATGGAGACTTTTTACCGTTCTACTTATTTCCACATCTTTTAATTATTTCATCAAATATATAGAATTCAGTTAAAAGTAAGTATCGGGTTAATAAGGCTTTTACAAAAATGTAAGTTAAATTAAAAGATATTCTTATCACTAACAGATTTAGCCTAAAGATAGTTTTCAATAGTGCATGAACCATTAGATTGTTTATGATTTTAACTTTGACATATATTCAGAATATTTCTTCAAAGCCACAGAATTCATTCAAATTTAACTGGTTCATGAAGAGATTTTTCATAATAAAAATTAGATTATTTGATGTTCAAGGTTTTGGAAAATATAAATCATTTTATCAAATTAATAGAATTCATTTAGACATTAACGTCGGTTCAGAAGTATTTTCTAGTGGAATTTTAACATGTTTTACCTATAAACGATTTTTCTTTCATATAATATTCGGTACTGTTGTTATTGTTTAAGGTTTTTGTTAATGCCATAAATAGAAATTTCTTTTTCAAATGGACATCATCCATTTAAGTATAATCCTGTTATATAAACTATTTTTATAAATATGTAGATAAATTTAAAAATATTTTACCAGTAAATTATTTGTTAAAATTGTATATAAAAATATATTAATATTAATGAGATTATCTAATGTCCGTGTCATTCGTATAATTTCTTTAACAATTTGAACAAATTTTTGACATTTATTAAAATATTATGATTTGATAAAAAATATTTTTCATAGATGTCTAGTTTACATTAAATATATTATAAAAGTGAACGACATCGATAAAAGATAATTTTAGAGATGCTAATAATGAAGAGACCATACAATATATTACAGTTAAATACTGTTTGTTACAATGTTTTTTTTATTTTTGTATATTTTTAAATTTCTTTACATCGGTAACTTTGAGTTAATTACTGTCTGCTGAACCGAAATATTCTGATAACAGTCTTGTGGAAATTAAAAATTTTATATCAGTAAGCGATTTAGTTAAACGATAAATTTACATTTGTTAATATAAAATGACGATATGGTGTTTCAGTTATCTCCATATATTTAAAATATTCCTTGCATTCAGTAACATTTTTTTAAATATGCGCATCGGCTTTATCTGCATTTTATAAAATTCTAGTGCAAATTAAATGTTATATCAATGAGCTAAATAATCTCGATTTAGTTTTCCGTATTGTAATAAATAAAAGGTCAATTAGTGACGTTATTCTGTGAATTTTAAATAATTGTACAAATCCATAAAATTCTGTTAAATGTTAGAATCGACTTAAATGGCTTTCTATGAAAATCTAATGTAAGTTCAACATATTTTATTATTATATTATTTTAAAAAGGTAGTTATCAATGTTATAATAATAAAGAGACCCGATAATAATTTCGTTCTTTACACATATTTAGAAAATTTATAACGTCCACAATGTTCAGTTAAATATCACCACTCTGCTTAAATTATTTTGTTTAAAATTCTATTGACTCTAAACTATTATATCAGTACACCATTTATTTAAAAAACAACATTCAAGATAATTTTTATGTTTTTGGTGTTGCGTAGCAACAAATAAATTAATTTAAATAAGACCAGAAGGATAAATCAAAGACAGCATGAACGGAAGATATAATCTCAAGTGCACATCTATTAGGTACTTACTGGCGACTCATCAGTAGGAGCCAGTATAATGTCCTTTACTCATGGAATTTTTGGGTGAGGAATGTGGGGAAATCGGACGGTAAAATCTTCTATATGAATGTGTACACCAGCAGTAGTGAAGCTAACTTTACATGTCCTCGAAAACGCGAATATTAAGCCAACGCATTCTATATAACATATATTCCGTGTCTGTAAAAGAAACCAACGGTATGGCTATTGTTTCAATACTCGATATCACGATTATAGTACCGAAAAGGTAAATTGACTAACACTATGGTTGCCGAGTCGGTACCTGTTCACTAAAATTGAGAATTACAACTATATCTGAATCCTTATTACACCAGTATATCCATACTTTTGACTTTGATCGATATGAGTCATAATTACATCATTCTATTAAATTTATAAGAGATAGATACTGTTTGTGGCGGAGTACTAATATAATTGCAATTATGTATTAGGTGTTGCGCACATAGTAACATATTAGTTAAAATATGACCAGAAGGATAAACCAAAGACCGGATGAACGGAAAGTATAATCTCGTGTGCACATTCGTTTTGCGCTTATTGGTGACTCCAGGATCCAATTAATATGAACTCGTAGTTGTCCATTCTTTCGATAAGATGTTTCACTTTACACAGGCAAATTGATTTGAAAAAAATCTTGTGGACAGTAAACATGATAAAGCAGTAAACGATTTAGTTTAAAATAATATTCAAAATGAAAAAAATACGAACATTATTTTGTTGTTATAATCAAGGATGCGATTTGATATAAGCACATGACCCATTAATTACTTACATATGCCAGTATAAACTAAGAATTGTATAGTGTAGAAAAGGAAATTCAACCAGTAGACCGGTTTCGTCCTTATTGGGAACTCATCATGTACTGGCCAGAATTTGCCGTGGACAGGACTCGAACCTGGACACGTCTGCTTCGGAATCTGGTGCACTAACCACTGAGCCACCCTGCCGCACACTAAACTACACACAATTTTCAGTTATATACTAACTAATGGAACTTGGTTAGTCTATTTTTCTTTTAGGTGGAGCTCATATGGCATCCATTTAGACCCAAAGTTCCAACTAAACATCCCCAATATTTCATTACTGAACAGACACCACACTACATGGGGAAGTGGTATTGAAATGAAAACTTTATATATATATATATATATATATATGTATATATATATATATATATATATATATATATTAGAAATATTTCTTGAAGTCCATATCATTCACTTCATTAAATTTATCCCACCAAATATAATTCGATAATAATCGAATAGACATTGAATAAATTATACAAATAGACGATTTATTGAGAGAAAATTTTAAATATTGCAATAAAAATAAAGTGCTTCACTATCTTTGTCAGTTCCATATACTTAATTTCAAACAAAAAATCCATAACATTCAGATAAATATAATCATCCAATGAAATGTGTGTTGATGGATGTCCATAGGAGCAAAATTTATTGCATCTTTTAACGGTTTAGAAAGAAGATACTTTTCAAATATGTAATGTTTATAATTTTTATGTATTTATCATAAAGTATTCGTCAATATTGTCGAGGTAAAGAGATTATTTTGTCTTTTGCTCTTCTTGATATATCCCAAATATATCTTCAAACCCGTTGTATACACTCATATACAAACATCTGATGAAAAAGTAAGTATGTATTAGGTTTTGCGAACCTAGTAACAAATTAGTTCAGTTGTGACCAGAAGGATAAACCAAAGGCAGCATGAACGGAAAGTATAATCTCATGCACATTCGTTTCGTGCTTACTGGCGGCTCATCAGTAGGAGCCGGTATTACGCCCTTTAACCACTATATATTTGGTAGAAGAATGTGGAATAATAGGACGGTACAATCTCCTAGACGAATGTGTAAACCTGTAATAGTGAAGCTAACATAATCTAAAGTCAACAACAATACGACTTCAATGCTAACTCACACTATATAATATATATACCGAGTCTGTAAAGGATACTAACACTATGGCTATTGTGTTGTATTTGGTCTATTTATATATATATATATATATATATATATATATATATATATATATATATATATATGTTAATATAGATAATGAGTTAGCATTGAAGTCATTATTGTCGTTGACTTTAGATGATGTTAGCTTCATTATTGCAGGTTTACACATCCGTCTAGGAGATTGTACCGTCCTATTATTCCACATTCTTCTACCAAATATATAGTGGTTAAAGGGCGTAATACCGGCTCCTACTGATGAGTCGCCAGTAAGCACGAAACGAATGTGCATGAGATTATACTTTCCGTTCATGCTGCCTTTGGTTTATCCTTCTGGTCACAACTGAACTAATTTGTTACTAGGTTCGCAAAACCTAATACATACTTGCATATATATTAGTTCTTCGCATCAAACAGTATTTAATCTGATGAAAAAGATTTAAATGAGGATCTAGTGATTGTTCAAAATGTTTTATCGTTAAATCCTTTAGTTAAAAGATAATTTACATGATTGTAAAAAAAACGATTTGGTTGAAATTCTTGACATTTCCAGATATATTCAAAATATTTCTTGAATTTCATAAAATTCAGTTAAATAGAAGTATATTACTTGAAAGAGTTTGATAAAAATCTATTAGTCAATAGGCATATTATATATATATATATATATTTAAATATATATAAATAAATAAATATATATATATATATATATATAATTGGAAATTTTCAATGATATAATGATGAGGAGATTATTAAATATTCTCGTTATTGCCCCTTATTTATAACATATCTTAAAATCCGTAACAGTCATAGAATATTATGTTTTTAAAATGATTTTGATAAAGATCTTGTGGAAAATAAACACGCTAATTATTAAAAGTTTTGTTGAAAAGGATAAATTAAGTTTCTTTTGAAATTCATTGTACCCTTCCCATGTGCAAAAATAAAAGAAATTTTTCAAATACAAGAAAAGCTTCTTTCTCATTATCTCCTCGTGTATCTACTAATGAACATATCTTTATATATAAATTAGTTGGCAATACAAGATAGCCATATGTAAACATAGAGAGAGTGCGATAGAAATCGAATCAACTGCGTGTGTCACCTCCAGTTTAAGCTCGGTGCCTGAACATGCTTCTTCTGCTTACATAAATTCGGCTGCAATTTGTTTATCCACAAGGCTTCGTGTGTGGCTAGCTCTCTTTTGTTATTGCATTTAGCAATTATTCTAAATGCTACGTCTGGAGAACATGCGTGTGATGTTTCAACGATGTGTTGCGCAATTGCAGACGTGTGTTCACTATTTGATTTAACTTAAACGCCTGTTTTAAATCAAATGGTTAATACACGTCTGCAATTGCGCGACAAATCGTTGAAACCTCACACGTATGTTCTCCAGACGTAGCATTCAAAGTAATTACTAAATTCAAAAACAAAAGAGAGCTATCCACAAAGGAAGCTTCGTATGGATAAACAAATTGCAGCCGAATTTATGCATGAAGAATAATCAGGTTCAGACATTGGTTTTAAATTGGAGGTGACGCACGCAATTGATTGGTTTCCTTTTTTCAAACTTACTCTCTGTTTACATATTTCTATCTTGTTTTGCCTTCCGAATTATATATAAAGATATGTTCATTAGTAGATACTTGAGGAGATAATGAGAAAGAAGCGTTTCTTGTATTTGATAAAATTTCTTTTTATTTTTTGCACATGGGAAGGTACAGTGGATAAATTAAGTATTGGAATATAAATGAGATTATTTAATTTTCCTGTTATACACCTATATTTAAGCATTCAATAAAATTTACTAATTGATTAGATATCTTTTAATAAGAGCCTAGTAGAAATTTAATATGTTATATCAATAAACGATTTAGTCAAAGATAAATCTCCAATATGTTATAATAAAGAACATAAGTAAGGCTGCACTCATTAACATATATTAAGTAATCATATTCATATCCTAACATATATAAAATTTAAGCTTACTTTTATGATTATATTGGTAAAAATCTAATAGCAATATAATATCTTATATCAACAAAGATTTAGATAGAAGATTATTTCCAATAGTAGAAAAATAGACAGATTAGGATATTTTCCTATTATTTAAACACATTTGAAATATTTATTACAATCGGTAACATTTATTTAATTATAAACATAATGTGTAAATATTTTGATATAAATCTATTGGGTGCAAGTACTGCAGCAACAATGAATGATAATTTTCATATATATACAATTAATAAACGAATAATTTAATGTTTTTTTCTATTTCATTAAATCCAATTATTTCACTTAAATAAGAACATCCAACAAAAGTGATTTTTATAAAAATCTTTTCTATATTTAAGTGGATGTAACAGTGAAAAATTTTGTTTAGACGAAATTTTTAAAATTGTAATAAAACGTGTTTATTTTATGTTCATTTCTTTCTAAATTTTAAGAATATTTCTTCAAATCTATAATGCCCAGTTGAAATCAATCATTAGAGACAAAGGTTTCTAATAAAATTCTAATGGACATTGAAAATGTTACGTCAGTATAAGCTTTGCGTTGGAAATAAAGCATCAATATTGCATGAAGAAGTAATTCTTTAAGGTTACTGCTTTTAATCTATATTTAAAATATATCTTCAAATCTCTAAAATTCAACTGAATATTAGAGAACGTTGAAAAGCATATTTTAAAAATCGGAGGCATATTAGACGTGTCATATAAGCCAACGATTTTGTGAAAAGCTACTTTCATTTTTTTATTAATAAATCGAAAAATTTTTGTTCTTGGCTTTTGAATATTTAAAACAATTTTCTTCACAGCTATAAAATTAAATTTATAAAAATCATTCAATGAAAAAATTTTGCACAAGATCTAATGGACAATGAAATTGTTGTATCAAAAAATGATTTAGTTGGAGGAAATTTTCCACAAGGTAATGATAAAGACATCGTTTCTTCTTCTTGTCATTTGAACATTGGTAAAATAATGCATTAAGTTCTTAACAATGAGTTAAATGTGAGCATCCGTTGAAATGGATTTTTATTAAAATATTGTGGACCTAGACATATCTACCAGTAAACGCTTTATGCATAGATGATTATAAATATTGTATTAATAATGATATTATTTAATGTTGCTGTTATTACCACATATTTAGAATATTTATTCAATTCCATAATATGCATTTTAATTTTTTTTATCATATGTAAAGTAATTTGAAAGTAATACATTATAAAATAAACATTTTATTTCTCTTAACCACTTGGTTAATGAAAAGTTAATTTAATTCATTTTAAATTGTATGCAGTCATGATTATAACTTTTGCGAAATTCGCCTCAAATATAATTTTTCACATGTAAAGATCATATCGAGGAAAATAATTTCGATAATATATCTTATGTACAATAAACATTTGATATCATTAAAGGGTATATTATCACTGTCATTGCTACGTAGTCAAAGTTATAAAATTTTTCTGCATTCGTCTCAAGTATATAGGTATTAATTGTAAAGATATTAGCGATGAAAATAATTTTGGTAAAATTCAGTAAACGATTTAATTAATAGGTAATTTTCAATATTGCAATTTGTACGTAGTAATAATCACAACTTTTTGCAGCGTTTGCCTCAACTATACAATTTTTTGTATAAAAATGTCACAGCATTGAAAGGGATTTTGATAATAATCTAGAGAGCATTGAAATGTTTTATCTGCAAACGCTTTGTTTAATGCATAGCTCTATTTATTGTAACGTATATGCCGACAAGATTATTTTTATTTGCTGCGTTCAATTCAAATATATAGGTTTTTCAATGTAAAATCAATAGCGTTGACAAGGATTTTGATAAAAATCTAGTGGGTTTCATGCATGTAAATGCATCAAATTATATATTTAAATGCGAGCTTCAATAAAAATGCAGGGTACCTGTTCCACATTCAAAGATTTAATGTAATTTGTCCAGATGCAGCAATAAATTGTCTCATTTTTTTATCAAGTATCAAAACATGGAGAGAGTGTGAAATAAGGGAACAACCAATCAATTGCGTGCATCACATCCAATTTCTGATCAATGCCAAAACATACGGGTGAGTAACTGGTGTGTACCTTGCGTAAAAGACAGGCGAACTCTTTTTGCACGTATGCGATTTCTAATGTTTTGTCAGCTTTTTGTAGAAAAACAGAAAAGAGTATTTGATAAATTATAAAATGTTATAAAACCTGGAAATCAATGTGATTTAATATCAACTGGCATTGATAAGCGTGTACTTAATTTATCAAAAATAACAATCGATCAGCTAACAATGGATGGGCCGAAATTATGGAGTACATCCTTCCAATAAATGCGATGTTGATTTTGAGGCAGCATTTGAATTGCTATTTGAACAGACAGCTGACTTAGAGCCTACCAGTATTGATTATAAAAATTGGTTCAAGGCTACACTAGTTAATCAGGCTTAACATTTGAAACCACCCAAATAAGCAGAACAGCATGCATTGACAAAACAACATCTAAATGCGCTTAAAGGCATCAGCAGAAATGCAAACATCAAAATACGACGCGCTAATAAAGGCAAGAGCCTTGTTAAGATGGACAAATCTGACTACCTGAAAAAGATGGAAAACGTGTTGAATGACAACTCAAAATTCACGCGTCTAGACGGTAAATCAAATGAAATAGACAAAGTAGAGCGCGAAGCATCAAATGAAATTAAGATATTGACAGATGCCGGTTTAATTGATGAGACCACTGCACGGAAGCCCAAGCCAGTTGGATCATCTACGCCAACAATGAATGAATTATCAAAAACGTACACATAAAATGTTGTCCTATGGGGCCAATTTTATCAATTGTCAATTCTCTGTTTCATGCATTGGATAAATGGTTAATTGGTATACATGGACCATTGCGCAAACAGAATTCATGATATAAACGTTAAAAACAAGATTATGGTATATTTTGATGTTACGTCTTTGTTTACCAATGCTCCAATTGATGAAGCCATTGAAATTAAAGTTAAAGCGGCAGAACAAAATATATAACCATCTTCAACGCCAGGTCACACTTTGCACAAGCTAACCTTACTATGCATAAAAGATTTACCGTTTCATTTAAATGCTATATTCTAAAAACAGACTGACGGTATGGAAATGTGAAGCTCCCTATCTCAAGTGTTGGCTGAGAATTGCCTAGGCCATCTTGAGAAAACATCTTCTTTCAATGTATTTATAATAATTAATTTTATTTTCGCTTCCGCTTATACAATAATATATGCCTCACGGTTATTATTATGTTCCGAATAAAACTAAACTCGCTATTAATTTGATTTGGCTACAGATTCTTAATTTATTTTTTCTAATTTCGAAAAAGACATACACCTTACTCTTTTTCACAAAATTAATCCTCCACTCATTTCAATTCTTCAATTTATCTCTATCTCTGTTAGTCTGATTCATTTTACTTTCTATGCCTCTCATTCTCGCTTGCTTCTCTTTTCTCTATCTCTCTCATTGTCCAACTATCACTTACCTCTCTCTCTCAAACACTCTCCATATTTCTCTTGTTTACACTCATTCCTTAACTGCCTTTATCTCTCTCTCCTCTTTTTATTTTTTAATTTATTTATTTTCTCTCTTTCTTGATCTTACTCTCTCTCTCTCTTCTTTGCTACTGTCTCTCTATGTTCTCTCTTTGTCTCTGTATACTATGATCTTCTCACTCTATATCTTTTCTCTAGCTTCCAATGTCTTTCTGTAACAACTATAAGCTCACTCTCTATTTTATTTAAATCAAGGTTGCGATCTTAATATAAGCACCAGTCCCGTGATGTAAATACACTTATCAGTCTAAACTATCTCTGTTTCTCTTTGTGTATCCGTCTCTCTTTCTCACTCCAGTTCTCTTTCGCTCTCTCACTATCTCTCTCTCTTTCTCTCACCTTCTCTTGCTCTCTCTCTCTCTCTTTCTCACACTGTCTATATCTCACTATCTCGTTGCTTTTGTCTGTAATTTTAATTTATATTTCTTTGTATCTCTATTTTTTATTTTATTAATTCCGACATACATATTTCTACATTTCTTACTGCTGTTAGATTGAAACTTCTTCAGTTTGGTCAGTTTTACCTTCCGATTTCACTTGCTCAGTATTCACAGCTATTCCAAATGAGGTTGAAAATCCGTACGCGAACAGTTTTAGTATGGCGTTTGATTACGTTTAAAATATCTTACTTTTGAATATTTGCTTAACACACAGGATATCGCAGATGACATACAGGAAGTCATGTTGAGACAACATTTCAACTCTAAAATATTTAATAGCAATAATATTTTCCGAGGTAATAAATTCAGTACGAGAAGTACTAATTTGTGGCGCATTAGTAGTAGAAAAACTAATATCTCTAGCCGTCTTAATAGTAGCCGTATAAGTAAAATTAGTAGTGGTACAAGCGTAAATATTAAACATAAAAATAGTAATACATATACTCGGAGTAACAGTATTTGCAGTAACAATAATATACATTTTAATAAAAGTAGTCGTGATAATTGAAATATTGAATTTTATTTTTTTTTTGTTTAGTTTTAGAAATAACAGTATTACCGGCAATAATATTATCTGTAGTATTAGTAATAGAAGTAGTATTAGTGTTAACTTTATTATTATTATTATTATTTTATTATTATTATTATTATTATTATTATTATTATTATTAAGTATTATTAGTAGTAGTAGTAGTAGTGGCAATGGTAATGGAAGTAGCAATAGGAGAAATAGAAATATTAGTAATAGTAGCATTGGTAGTATAAGTTGTTTAGTAATTGAGTTTGTAGCAGTTGTTTTTATAGATTTTTGTCGTTTCTGATTTGGTTATGATGAGAATATTTGACACAGTTTTAATTGAGTATTCTGAATACACAAGATCATTTAATTTGAACATTACGCGGATTTTAATGAACGAACTAGATCAAAATAATTGCCCCCACTATAAACGTAATTATGCTAGCACACATACAATTTCTAATTAAAACCACATTGCCTACTTAAAGTCGGTTTCACCAATATTGGCTCAAATATTGCGCAATTAAAGACAACGTAAAACTTCTAATATACTGCAGCATAAATTCACCGCTTCGTCATTGCACACTGAATAATATTTCAAATATTAAATGTAGAATTATTTTTTCGTAACAAAAAGTCAATGTGCATAATATTTTATTGAGTAAGTTCATCATAAAAGCATGTTGACACAGGTTTGCATAACAGTTAAACAAGAGGAGATAGACACGTCAAGATAACATTTGCTTTTTAAAAAACATTTCATTTGATGACAAAAAAATGTTTAGTCTCTTCTGTCAACGAATGCTATATTTTGGCGCCAATCCCACTACCATGAAAACATTAAACGCGCCATGATAGGATAAAAAATATGTTTACATTGTATCCTATCATGCAAAGTATTTCAGTGCAAACTTAACGCGGCCTGCTTCAGTCTAGACTGGCTAGTTCAAGTACTTCTCAACAGAAAAGATTAATTCAATTACCATTGTTTGCAATCCTTCTTTTGATTCACTTTTTAATACCGAACATTAAAACAAAATTGAGTAGCAATGTTTGAGAAATAGTTCAGATTTTACTGACTGGCTGCAGTTACAAGGCAGATTGTGTTTGTCTATTTGACATTCAAAATATTTGAAAGTATAATCTTTAAAAGGATTGGAATACGTTATTAACTTTAACGCCATCGAAATGTACAGGCTACTGCGTTACAATGCCTTACCGATTAGTTAACCAGGCAAATCACAATTAGCCCCTGCGTCTGCGAGACGACCCTTCGATTTAAACATGATTTCTAGAAAATTCTACAATGCAAAAACAACAAAAACTCCAGACATAAACAAATTTACCACATTAGTAGAATTCCTATTGGTATAAATTACTACTGAAATTTTGGACCTGTCCAACAATTCCTAAATTTGGGTGCGAGGGGCTAAAATGGACGGGTCTACGAAGCATGCATGAAGAAACTAGCGACAGGGATGCTAATGTAAGACCACAGGAAGACGCACTAGTTAGTTCCAACGTAATTTCTGGCAACAGACAAAAGAAATATATCTCTGATGCGTTTAATTCAATAATTTCTCGACAATCATGCTTATGTGGAAAATGGCGCAAATTAAGGCCAGATTGTTAGGCTTTTTTTGAAATAGCATACTGTAGTGAATGGTTTTTATTCTCTTCCCAAAATTACTGTTTTGGCCTTCTTTACAGGTTAAGTACCTATTATGTATTATGATTTGCGTTTTAAGCCACATAGCTTAAATCTTCCTATATATTTAAAGCGACAGCTGCCTTAATATTTATTACTTAATCAAGGTTGCGGTCTTGATACAAACCCCGTGACGCATTAAGTACTTACAGTTGTCAGTGTAAACTAAGAATCGTATAGTGTGGAAAAGGCAATTCATCCAGTAGAGCGGTTTCCTCCTTATTTGGGACTCGTCACGTACTGCTTACAGCCATTGTCTGGCTACGTTTCGGTGCCTTATTTCCTGTACCATCATCAGGCATCTAATAACACATGGTACAATGCTCACAACACCAGATTTAAACAAATTTTGTTTAAATCTGGTGGTGCGAGCAGTGTATTGATTCTTATGGTACAGTAAATAAGGCACCGAAAAATAGCCAGTCTAACAAGATTAGATCGGACTTCATTTCCAGTGGTTAGTACGGCTGGCGTGGAAGCTTTCGAAGTGAGAGCACGATTCGGCACCGAACCTTCGCGTAGACGAACCCCAAACGTGCTTGGAATTGAGGATCAATCGGAACATTGCAGAACCGAGACTGGAAATCGACCATACACGAAAGATTAACGTGGATACGTTGAAAGGGACGATCGCATCGCTCACGAAAGCACAAAATCTTTTTTGTCAGCAAAATATCGCTGAAAATGCGTTCAGGTTGGCACAAGAAAGTAAGTGCTGCAGCATTAGTGACGCATTCAACGATTTGAATTCCCATTCAAATTGGCAAAAGAAGAAAAAATTCGGTAAATTTCAAGCGTCACACTTAACAATAGGAAAGTTCACACAGGTCATTCACAATCTTCACTCACCCACTATTGTAAACGTTTATTTTCATCGTTAATTGCCGTTAATTAATTTAGCTGAAGGTGTTATATATATATATATATATATATATATATATATATATATGTATGTATATACTCGTTTGTGTGTGTGTATAAGTGTGTGTGCGTGTATTTATTCATCAATTGATCTTTTGAACAATTTAATTAAGCCTGATTGTCAATTCCGTTGTCCATTGAGATGTCTTTTTATTAAAAAGACATTCGTCGATTCAGTGCCAGATTTAACTTTTGATGCACACGCGGAAGAATTCACGTAATGGCAGCGGCAGGCCTATGCACAAAAGTTCAATAACGAGGAAGCGTGCGTGTGTATAGATGAATGTATGTGTTAGTGTGTGCGTGTGTGTTTATTCGCGCCCTTAAAGTTTTCTAAAGACGTTCAGTCAACCCGAACTAACCTAGGCAAGTAATTTTGATGATTTTTTGTTTGAATTAATGCCGTGACAAATGTTACCTGACCTTACGCAAAGAATAATTAGTAATTTACGAATTAGCCTGATTAATTGACTGTGATTCCCACACAAAGTCCATGATCGCTTATTTGTCCAAGCTAAAGCAAACTGGCTATTTCGTTGATTTCATGTTGACATTGAACGAAAATTAGTCCCTAAGAGTCACAGTTGGATTTAGACATCAACCAAACTGCACAATAACTGCAGTTTAAACAACAATTTTCCACATGACATATCGATGGTCAAATTGTTTGTGTGAGGAAAAAGACCTCCATATCCGGAGGTCGAAATATCTGTAAAAATCAGATAGACAGCGGATGAAAACATCTCGGATCGCAACACGAGACCAAGGTATGTAATCCATTCCATTTTGTGCAACATGTTTCTTTTAAAAGTGCACAAAATGTATTTATTTGTGCACTATAAGTCAACTACCTTGTTTCTTTACATCTCTTATAGTTAAAAAGTAAGTACATATATACTGGACGAAATATGAATAAGCTAACCGATATAATTCATTAAAACCCACCCGAGTGGTTAATGTCCAGGGGAGTGGCATTTACCTATCAAGTTGACGATACAAGTAACCAACTTTCTAATCCACACAAGGCGAGATCAGAAAAATGCTTTACTCTTTACGATTATTGTAAAAAAGTGCGATCAACAAAACCTAGGCCAGAGTATAGGGCTTGACCATTCTAAACGTCAAAGTGTTGTTTTATAATATTCATAATAATTTGGCGTTTAAGCCGCACTGTTGTATGCTTTATATTCAGTTGACTTCGCTACTGCGTAAATACAATTGCGTAAAGGACATTGAACTGAAAAATAGTTACACGTTTCTAGCCAATACTTAAACGCTTTGAGGTGTAATGATGAGACACAATACGCACAGAACACGTGTGAAAATGAGATCATCTCACTTTTTTCAGGCTGACTTGTCGTTTCCCTGTGGAACGATTTGAAGCCTTTATTGGCTAAGTGTGCAATAACTAATGCGTCATTGAATTTAGTTTATTGCTCAACAATAAAGAATATACTGTTAACGTATGCTATTTCATTGACAGTGAAACAGGTGTATTAAGCAAGATTGGGCAACATCATCTATGCACACGTCACCAATTGTAGCATATTACAAAATTTTGCACAAGAAATTTCGATTTAAAGAAAAACAAGTTACCAGAATTTGAACAATCAATGATTGCGTGGGTGGTGGTAACAAATCTTTAAATCAAGTTTGCGAGCTTGAAGTAAACACCAATCCCATTGTATTTAACCCGTCGTCGACCAACTTAGCAAAACTACCGCCAGTCGCAACGTACTGACGCGTTTCGACCTTCCATGATCATCATCAGAATACGACGGCAAATTGACTATCGAGGATCAAACCGCATAGAATATATATGGAAATAAAATTTAGATATGCTGCTCTCACCTCTAGTAGTCTCGCATACATTGTACGTGATTGGAAATGTCGGCTGCACAATTTTGTATGCAGTCACGAACATTAGATGTTTGCAGCTTTCGCCACATATATATATTTGGATAATAAAAGTAAACAATCAGTCATTGCGCTGGTTGTGGTAGCAATTATTGAAGTCCTGTTTGCGGGCTTAAAGTAGTAACCAATTGCATCGCATTTAACTAGTCGTCGAAAAGTCCAGTCAAGAAACCCTGTTGAATGATAAAACATTCAATCGATAAATAATAATAATTAACTGTCTGAGAATAAGTAGAAGCAGCTCAAATATGTTGCGGACACGGCAAAATCCATTTGTTACTACGTTACCTAATTTAAGCGTTTCAACAAAAGTTAAAACGCAAAACGGATAAGTCGAGAACGAAGCAAGTTTACCAATTTGGCAAAGTAGCAGAAGTGGTATGACACTCACCAAATAAAGACACCCGGTGAATGCCGAACTCAAACCAACAGACGAGCATAAATAGAGTAAGAAATCTACACAATTGCAGAAAACACAGCGCGAAAAATGGTAACATAATTGAGAATATTGACTAACTCACCGAAATTGTCACCAAAACCGCACAGACCTACGTCTTTTAAATAGTATCTAAAATACATTCATTCACTTAGATAAGAATGTACGCTCAACGTACAACTTGTGTTTTTGTGTAGCGAAGCCTAAATGAAATACTTTTGTCTGATCAAAAAGAAAAATATCCACGAATAAATTGCTTTATTAATGCAATTAATGCGTATTCTTTCTGCTTACGAGATAACTGATTCACACACACATATATATATATATATATATATATATATATATATATATATATATATATTTCAAATGAAAAGTATATAAATATAATAGAAAAAGTGTATTTATTACGGTGATTGATCGTCTGAAACGTGGAAGAAATAATTATCTTACAAGTACACATTTTTTTCCGCGTAAATGTCCCTTTCGCTTTCATTTTATTACCACATCCGCGTTAAAATCTCAAATAAACATAAATTATGCACTTTATAAATAATTTCTATGTATATACGTATTGAATATAAGATTTATGGCAGGATATTAATTATATGCATATTTTTCAGTATACACTAATTATAGCCTAAGGTAGAAAAATAACTCATCCGGTAGACTGGATTCAATCTTGTTTGTAAATCTTCAAGTACTGCTCGTAATTTACCGTGAACTGAGCACGAACTGGCACCATTTACTTTGGAGTCTGGCGATATATCCACCGCGAAATTTATGATAATTATAACAACCAATTTTTAGTTATATACTAATTTATGCTTGTGGTTAACTTTTCCTAGAGGTGAACTCTATTTGACATCTGTTTCAACATACATATTCCATCGCCCAACCCTTATTATAAATCAGAGAATATGCTACATTGCGAACCGTTATTTACTTTAACAATATAAGCAGAATTTTTATTGCAAATATATAAATATATTTCAGTATAGACTTTGCATTAGCAAAGGTAGAGAAATCAATTCACCAATTTGACTGGTTTCGACCTTTGTACAGTTTTTTTCCGCGTACTGGGCTCAAACCGGCGGATATATCGACTGCCTGTGGGTCTCTGTCCACTGTACCACATCTACTGCATACTCCACGTAATTATCAGCTAGTTGTAGAATTATATTTTCTGTTCGACTCACCTTGAGGTAGAAGCTAAATGAAACTTCTTTCAATCTAAAGTTTCAACTAGATACACCAAATCCGTAATTGACGTATAGGTACAATATCACTCCGAAGCTAATGTTCAGCGGTTTGTGCTCCTTCCGTGACAAATTCTGTACATACCCACAGAAATAGTAGGACAGCTGGTCGGTACCATCTACAATACGAAAGTTTATTCAAGAAATAATAGCCTCAGGATTAACGCAACAAATAAAAGTTATATAGAGTCTGTTGCAAAAACAAACTTATAAGCCATTTAATGGTGTCACAATCGGACGACAGTTGTCAGTTCCAATAGAAGAAATCTTTATGCCTAATTTTGAAAATAATCTTTTAAATAAAATACTACTGAAGCCTAAATTGCATCTACGGTTCTTGGATGCTATGTTATTCATGTGAAAACATGGCAAAGATAAAATGGGGATTTTTTTTAAATTTGACAAATCAAACGAGAAAACATTAATTACCTACTGAAAGGAGTTCATCAGGTACATTGTCAAATTTCGATGGCAAGTTAATTAGAAATCGTCAGAAACTAAAACGGAAGTCTTCCTGGAAGGTTACTTCCTGTGGAACCTTTCTGAATATAAATTCAAATCATTCGTATCGCAAAAAATTGGTATAATAAAATCATTAACAATAAGTAGGCCTAGATGGACAGACAAAGACGTTATGTTGTTCGTAGACTGGTTAAATACAATGGGGTTGGTGTTTACTTCAAGCCCGCAAACTTGATTAAAAGCATTGTTACCACCACCCGCGCAATCAATTATTGTTTAATTGTATTGTCTATATATGTATATGTGGCGAAAGCTGCAAATAGTTAATGTTCGTGACTGCATAGAAATTGTGCAGCCGACATTTCCAGTCAAGTTCAATGTATGCAAGACTGCTAGAGGTGAGAGCCGCATATCTAAATTTGATTTCCATATATACTTAATGCGGTTTGATACTCGATAGTCAGTTGCCGTCGTACTCTGATGATGATCATGGAAGGTCGAAACGCGTCAGTGCGTTGCAGCTGGCGGTAGGTTTGTTATGTTGTTCGTAGACTGGTTAAATACAATGGGGTTGGTGTTTACTTCAAGCCCGCAAACTTGATTTAAAGCATTGTTACCACCACCCGCGCAATCAATTATTGTTTAAAAGACGTAGGTCGTTAGAATTAGGTAGACATCGAGAAATATTCAGGGCTAACGGTTACCCTAATAAATTTATTTAAAATAATGACCGATGTCGAAACAAAATTTAATCTTAATTGAAGGTACGTAAAAGCTGATAGAACGAAGGAAAATTTTAGGATCATGGTATTTACGGACACTAAACTAAGCAGAAGAGTAAAGTTAATATCTCTTTCATAATATATAGGAACATTTTTAAGAGCGTCTCATAATCAGTACACAAGACGCTCTAGGAAAGAAGGAAAAAATGAGCCTTTGCAAGAATCATGAATGTATGAATTCCCATGTAAAGTCTAGTCTCATACGTGATGGTGAAACTAAATGCCCAATGGAGATAAGTATTGAAGAACATAGAACTGTTTAATGCGTTATGCAATGAAGACTGGACAAACTATTAACTGGGTTATTATAACTGGATATAAGCACCTGATCCATTAATTACTTACATATGTGAGTATAAACTAAGAATCGTATAGTGTAGAAAAAAAACAATTCATCCAGTAGACTGGTTTCGTCCTTATTGGGAACTCATCGTGTAATGGCCAGAATTTGCCGCGGACGGGGCTCGAACATGGGCACTTCTGATTCGGAACCTGGTGCTTTAACCACTGAGCCAATAAGGACGAAACCGGTCTACTGGATGAATTACCTTTTCTGCACTATACAATTCTTAGTTTATATTGACGTATGTAAGTAATTAATGAGCCAAGTGCTTATATCAAGAACGTAACCTTGATTATAATAATTTTTATCACCGCCCGCGCAACTAATGTTCGTTTAATTATTAACTAGGTTGACTGTAGACGCATAGCAATATTTAGTTGTAAAATGAATGACAAAATTGATTGCGGAATCTATCAACGTTACATAATGGGCCAGGTGCATATATATATATCAAGATCGTAACATTGATTATAATAATTGTTATCACCACCCGCGCAACTTACATTCGATTAATTATATAATTGTTTAATTCAATACCACTTCCCCATGCAGTGTGGTATCTGTTCCAGAATGACAGATTGGGGGTGGTTGGTTGAAACTTTAGGGTTGAATGAATGTCCTATAGGCTCCACCTAAAGGAAAGGCTAACCAAATTACATTAGTTAGTATAAAGCTGAAATTTGTGTGTAGTGTAGTGTGCGGCAGGGTAGGTTCGTGGTTTGAGCTCCAGGTTCCGAAGCACACTTACCTTCGGTCGAGTTCTGTCTGCGGCAAATTCTGGACAGCACCTGAAGAGTTACCAATAAGAACAAAACGGGTTTACCAGATTAATTGCCTTTTCCACACTATACAATATTTAGTTTATACTGACAAATATATGTACATAATGGGATTGGTGCTTATATCAGGCTCGCTACCTTGATAAATATTATTGATTTAACTGATTGCTATCACCATCTGCGAAGTTAATATTTGCTTGAATAAATATCCTAAATCAGTTAATACAATTTCTTCTTACTTACAATGGTATGGCCTCGTGAGCATCTGTCATTACAAGACAGACTGTATGTCAGCTGAAGAAATGATTTTAAACTCGCTTATTTAGGTGAGGGGTAATTTTATGCATATTGGCAAATATTGATTTCGTTACTTTAAAATTATTCAAGTAATGGACATGTGCATTCAACCAGTTCTGAATTTAAAAAAAATACAAAGCAGTATATATATATATATATATATATATATATATATATATATATATATATATATATATATATATACATACATAAAACGATAGTTTTTCTTCCCGAAAAATATTTAAAATGGAATTGTCAAATTCAACAAGCCTGAGACTGTACAATGTGTGTTCAACAAAGCATAAATTATAAAAAATAACCTACGTCTTCGTGAGCTAATATAAATATAGGTATAACGGCACACCGCCTGTATTGACTGAACATTGCATAACATACACATGTCGATATGCATATAAATGTATTAGGACACATAACGTGATTTTTTTTGTAGATTGTGTACAAGAGAAACGCATAGGACGAAACTGGCCTAACCTTAATTTGGCTGTGGTTCTGATCTTTCTCAACAACTGCTCCGTAGCAACCAGACTGCATTTCTCCATCAATAGTGTTCCTTAAATCAAGTTTGCGAGTTTAAGATAAACACCAATCCCGTTGTATTCGAGTAGTCCTCGAACAACATAGCAAAACTACCGCCAATCGCACGCACTGACAGGTTTCGAAAATTCTGTGATCATCATCAGAGTACGACGGAAAACTGACTAGCGAGGATGAAACCGCACAGAAAATATATTGGCCACAAGTTGCCAAAACCAGGAAGAAAATGGCAACATCCGGCCAAACTCGATCTTCCATTCGATCTGCACCAACAACTCGAGTTCAAAGCCGATATATTGATTAAATTTTAAGACTTGTAAAGCGATTATTAATAAAATCGACTCACCATGTGTTGTCGACGGGAAGACACATCCGCGCAGGTGTGGAAAAGACGTTCGTAGAGGCCATAGTCAAGAAAGAAAATACCTTTCTGAAGCACCATCCAAGAGAAACTCGATCTGATGCATCATCTAGGCATATAAAGCGAACGACGCTTACTCGTGCATAAAACACGCCAAAATCACACGCATAAGTCGATACCTGATTAACCACAAAACTCTTGTATGACCTCAGACAATGCATATATAAATTAAGCCTTAATTCCTTCTAGTGCATCTTCGGTAAATGAATGGAAACTAGAAAAATTATAACTGAAAAAATATGATTGTCTCGAATAATGTCTATTTTGGCCTATTTCTCCTGAAATTTTATTTAAAATTTCTGCGCGACGTGTGTTGTCTAATGACGTGGTAATCTCTTTTGGTTCGTCAGTTTATTTTCTTGTTAGTTCATTACTTCGATTAAGGCAAACGTAAATGAAGATGCTGTGAAAGGTTTCCAATTTTCTAGAAATTTTTTTAGAATAAACGAATCATTGCATAAGATTGCAAGTACAATTCATCAAGTAGACCGATTTTGTTCGTTTTTTAAAATCCATCAATTACTTGACAGAATTTCCACACCCAGAACTCGCAAAATGGCGGATAAAGTGCATCATCTACCTTACGTAATAATAAATTTATACTGATATATATATATATATATATATATATATATATATATATATATATATATATATATATAATAAAATTCTTGCGAATTCACGTTTGTTCAATATCATTTCAAAATTTATAATTGTGTATATGCCATAAAGACAGATAAGGGATGACTAATTGGGATATTAAATTGAAATCGACGGCCAGTGGATTTCCCCATGAAGGCAAATCTAACCCAAAGGTTATAAGCTAGTACGAAACTGAAAATTTCGAATATAATATGGCCAAGTTGGTCTGGTCGACATTTTACGTAAGAATTTTGAACCAACGCAATCTCAAGGCGTATTCTAACTTGTATTATTTGGTTAATCTTTTCTTCAATTGGAACCTATTTGGACCATCGTAAGGCCGTATTTTCTAACTTGCCACCCCGGATCCATCATGATACTTCAGAAGGCACGCCCCTTGCGGAAATTATATTGATTTGAATTCTAGCAGCAATAGTTGACGTCTTCGCAATAAAGGTAAAACAACTATACTGGATGAATTAGCTTCGCTACCTTGTGCAATGTTTAGCTCTTTGTGATATATATATATATATATATATATATATATATATATATATATATAATCAACCCGATTTAGTTGCACAAAATACCCTTGCCTAAAAATGTTAAACACTACTTTCGTTATAAAAATAGAAACTAAGGAAATATGCGCATTGAAAGAGTTTTCAAAAAGTTCAAATGGAGTAATGAAAATAATAATTTATGAATAGAACTTGGTTATATCAGATAAATTCAATTTGTCGTTGAAAAAATCCCGTTGCAGGGCATATTATGAAAATTTTCACACGTAATATTGTCATGAAGCTTTAATAATTGAAACACAATTGCAGAGGTAACTTTTAATTTCGTGAAAAAAAAGAAAGAAAGATTTTTTTAGATTACTGAATAAATGTAGTGTTTTGAACGCGTAACTACAAAGGGAGAGTTGAACGCATAAAAGGTGTGCTATGCGTTGTATGTTAACACAAAAGTAGAAAGATGTGCATACGTACAAATCGAAATCTATACAACTATTTGTGTATAGGCAGTTAGGCAACTTTACAAGTGGATGTACAGATCTCAAGGTAAAACTCTATAAATAGAGATAAATAGATAAATAGATAGATAGATAGATGGTTAGTAGTAATGTTGAATGTCTCATTGAAAGATGGATAGGCACAATTATACTTGAACAGCTGGGTAGAAACAAAGAAAGTCAAATCTATTGATGGATAAAATGTGAGTATGAGTGAACAATATATATATATATATATATATATATATATATATATATATATATATATATCCATTTAGGAAGACAGGGAAGTGAAAAAGTGTTTTATGGCAAGGTTAAGAAATTTATAAATAATTAATTATATTGGTAGATATGGATAAAATAACATATTTTTTCTAAAGAAATTTCAGCACAAATATTATGAACGGTATAAATAATTAAAAATATATATATCTTTAAATATTTTTGCACTGGGTCAGAGCTTGAAGAAATTTAAAAAGATTATTGGTTTTTGCTATAGATAGATGGTATACACAACAAATGCAATTGTTTTTAATACAGTTTCGTGTAAAATATAAATTATCTAGTGGCATATTATAATTGTTTGGTGAAGTTTAACTGATCAGCATTTCTCAAGGTTTATTACAGTTTCACCATACTATAGACTTATAAAATATTCAAGCTTTTTTTATTATTATTTAAGGTATCCGCTAGTATTCTAATTTGACTGAGTGCCAACCAATGACAGGCAAAAATCACAAATCGAAGTCTTGATTACGCTGATATTATGCGATTGGTCCAACCCAAAACACGTATTCATAGGCACCTACTCACATTCCCAAACAGGTATTAGCATTTAATTTGAGCATCATTCATCTGTCTAATGCATGACCTATTCTATTTAACATTGTTTTTTTTAAAAATTACAGCAATACTTTTCTGCTAATTCTGCCTAAAAATATTGCTAAGATTGTTTAATAGAATGTTTGAATTCAAGTTAATGTGAAATTTTGCAACTGAAAAGCCAACAGCAGTTCTTGTTTCGGTGGCCAATCCATCATTCAGCTAACTGTGTTTTTGTGCGATGGTCTACTTTGAAACAGATTCTTCATTTTTACATAAAGTAAATGGAAATTAAAAACCTCAAGTTGAAGAAAATTGCATACAAACATGTAAATTTTTCTCGTAACTGTGCGGGTAGACTCATGAGCCAAAATAAAGTTTCGAAATGTTTAGAAGACAGCAAAAAAGCAATAATTTTGTGTTTTTTTTAATTATTTACGAAAAATAAATCGCAGCTGTAGTGGAAATCCAACAAGACTTTAAATCAGTGGATTTATTTGTGTTGTAATAGTAACTAGTTTAAAAACTTGACTTTCTCATTGGTTGAAGGTTAACGAATTCAAACAGCAATAGTTGATTATGCCGGTGAATTGAAATAAGGTAAGTAAATTAGCATAAATATATATTTTACTTTAAATATCAGAAAGTAGCTGTAGGTGCTAGCTAATAGAAAAAGGTAATAGGATCAGATGGCACTTTGCTAAATTCAACTAATATAGAACATCTTCAATCATTAACGAGATTTAGATTCTTATTTACTGAAAAAAGAAATATGGTTCACTAAAACAAAACAGAAGATCCCACACTTACTGTAATCAAAGTTGCGAAATTTGCATAAACACCTGACCCATTAACTACTAACAGTTGTCAGTATAAATTAATTATTGTATAGTGTAGAAAACGAAATTCATCCAGTTAGACGATTTCGTCCTCCTTGGCAACTCATCATGTACTGGCCAGAATTTTCCGCAGGCAGGGCTCAAACCTGGGAACGTATTCTTCGGAATCTTGTGCTCTAACCACTGAGCCACCCTGCCGCACACTAAACTGCACACAATTTTCATTCATATACTAACAAATGTGACTCGGCTAGTTTCTTCTCTTTTTAGGTGGTTCCAACTAACCATCCCCAATCTGTCATTACTGAACAGACACCACACTACATGGGGAAATGGTATTGAAATGAACATTTATATAATTAAACGAACATTGGTTGTGCGGGCGTTGTTAACATTTACTATAATTAAGGTTGCAAACTTGATACAAACCTCTGACCTATTAAGTACTTACATTTTGTCAGTATAAGCTAAGAATTGTACATTGTAGAAATGGCAATTCATCCAGTATACCGGTTTCATTCTTTTTGGGAACTCATCACGTACTGGTCAGAAATTGCCACGGACAGGGCTCGAACCTGGGTCCGTCTGATTCGGAATCTGGTGCTCTAACCACTGAGAAAATTCTGGTCAGTACGTGATGAGTCCGTAATAACGACCAAACCGGTCTACTGGGTCAAGTGTTTATATCAAGTTCGCAACTTTGATTATAGTAAATGTTACCACCGCCCGCGCAAACAATGTTCGTTTAATTATATAAATGTACATTTCAATACCACTTCCCCATGTAGTGTGGTGTCTGTTCAGTAATGACAGATTGAGGATGGTTATTTGGAACTTTGGGTCTAAATGGAGAGGAAAAACTAACCGAGTTACATTAGTTAGTATATTTCTGAAGAATTGTGCGGTAGGGTGGCTCAGTGGTTAGAGCACCAAATTCCGAAGCAGACATGCCCAGGTTTGAGCCCTGTCCGCGGCAAATTACATTTTCAACACGATACAGTTCTTAGTTTTTCTGACAAATGGATGTACATAATGAGTCAGGCGTTTATACCAAGATCGCAACCTTGATTAAAGTATGGCATTGGTGTTAATATAAATGTCGCAAAATTGATTTAAATAATTGTTATTACTGCCCGCGCTACCAATTATCATTTAGTTGTATAAATAATGGCATTGTGGATAGAGTCATAGACTTCGAAGTAGACGTTGCTTAGTTTATACTTACAGGTGTATTTATAATGAGATTGGTGTTTACACGAAACTCGCAGTCTTGAGCGAAATAAATAAATACTCGTCATGAGCTTTCCAGAATTTTTCGCAACCGTATCTCTAGCTATGACTGATTCGCGTCGGAGTCAGACACACTTTCAGACTCCGCATGCAACCGATTAAACTGGTAGAGTTAAATTTGTGTTTTGCAGGTACATAAATGCTTTTCATGACCTTCTTTGATACATGCCAATTTGTCTATTGAAGCATAACATCGTTATAATAACAGATTAATTAAGCCAAAGCAAATTGTCATATTTATAAATATGATTACTACGAGCAAGTTTGCGATCTTAATATAAACACCAGACCCATTAAGTACTTACATTTTATCAGTATAAACTAAGAATTGTATAATGGGCAAAAGGCAATTCGTCCAGTAGACCGGTTTCGTCCTTATTGGGAACTCATCACGTTCTGGCCAGAATTTGCCGCGGACAGGGCTCGAACCTGGAAACGTCTGCTTCGGAATCTGGTGCTCTAACCACTGAGCCACCCTGCCGCACACTACACACAATTTTCAGCTATGTACTAACTAATGAGAGTAGATTATTTTTTTCCTTTTAGGTGGAGCTCACATATCATCCATTTAGACCGAAAAATCCAACTAACCATCCCCTATCTGTCATTATTGAACACACACAGACATTATATGGGGAAGTGGTATTGAAATGAACATTTATATAATTAAGCAAACATTGTTTAAGTGGGCGGTGACAACTATTACTATGGCTGGTGACAATTTGTTTTCGGAAACAGGATTTAAATGACTGTTTTCACCTACCACATGTCTATTGCTTGCTTAATTATCAACTCGTGTTTGACTTAAGTCTGAAACCTGATTTTATGTATTCAATCTCCTTGTTTAATCCTGATTTATAGCTGACCAGCATTAAATACCGTTCCTTACCAAATACTTTCTAACTCAAAAAATTAAATCCCATTCAAGTTAGACTGCGTGGGAACAAACACCAAATTCTTATTGGTCAAAACTTTGTTGAGTGGAATCCTTTGAGCAAAGTGATGTTTACAAGGCCAGCTACCAAAATTTCCGTTGGCAATGTAAACGTATCTTGCATTAGCGTTTCCGCTTCCGGCCAAATGAATGGTTTAATCAGCTGCTTTCAAGAATTGTACTTTTAAACATAATTGTACACACTCAGGCATAATTCACGTTAGCCTTGCATGTCAAATGCGGAGCTTTCTTATGATAATGTATCAATAAATGTAGAAATTTGAGTTAAAATTGAATCTCGTTCATATGTATTTGTGCACAATAATGAAGATAATCGGCTTAAACAATCCATTTAAGGCGGACATCGTTTCCCACGTAGAGTGGACCAAAGTAATAGTGGATTTAACACGAACATATCACATAGTGTAGTTACGTATTTTATACAAGACAGGGTATTTTAATTTTCCAGTAATTAGAGAAGCACAGGTGTTAATGACGACCTCAAATATTACCTGGCCCATGTTTTGAGTAAAACCTGATTGTCCGGGTTCCATTTTACAGTACGTGTGGCTGACGGTTGTTTTTCTATGTTGTTCGACTACTGGTTAAAATCTATAAGATTGGTGCTAGCTTCAAGCTGGCAAACTTGATTTAAAGATGTGTTACCACCACATGCGCAGTCAATGATTGTTTAATTGTGACTAATTGCTTTATACATACCATTTAAAATGGCATAATCAAAGGTGGCCCCATCGTTAGAGGGTAATACAAATTCCACAGTTGTAAAATCACGCTAGTTTATGTGATTAAAATCTTAGTATAATAAAAAGCTTAATTAAAAGATAAAGTTTGATTAATGAATGTCGGCTGAGACAAATAAGTGAATTACATAACCAAAGAATGAGCATTGTAATAAAAGTGAATAGTTAAGTTGAAATTCCATTAATACACGAGCCCGAAATTAATATAAACAATAAGCTAACAATAAATAAATAAAGGTGTTTTGATGGACAGTAGTGTCGACATTAAATAAGCAAGAAAAACTCCACGCGGCTACAATCATACCAGGTAATATTATACTCAATCTGCGTTGAATACCCGGTAAAATCAGATCTATTAATATGCCGAAACATACTTGCAACTCGTAAACGGTTTTTATGTTGTATTTCAATGGTATTAATTCTACCTTTCTGCTTAATTTGTAATCCGGTAATAACATGAACTTACGAAGCTATTTCAGTTTATATGATTAATTTAGTTGAAGTTAAGAAGGAGCCTGGAGTAAGCAATCTTCCAATGGATATATTTATAATTTCTAAAAGTTGCTAATTCATTTGACATAAAAAACTAATTCACCCGGTGACTCCCTTTCAATCGCAAATTGGAGTTCATTTACCTGATTTGTTAAATCTAGAAGATTCAAAATTTGTTCGCTCCGCAAATCAAGGTAACTAACGTATTATCCAAGAATCATAGATAAAATTTGAGCTCAAAGCGTGTGATTTATAGACGAATTTATCCAAGTAATGCATAAAGATATTTGCTCCTGAAGTTGAAAGATGTTGTCCTGTTTAAACACCACAAAAATATATTTAAAAATTTCTTCCTGTAAATTAAACCAAGTCGAAACATGTGTATACTCATCATCTGTATAATGTGGCAAATTGACATTTTTCTTCGACAACTAATAATGAAACGTCGAAAACAATATTGGGCGTTCGGTGCTCGTATATTTGGGTGCATGTTTACTACCTGTCACTTTCATCTAATGCGTATTTATCAAAGAATTGAACAAAACGATAAGTATTCATCAACAGTGTATTTAACAAATAGAAGCATATTCCCACTGTAAGGTAAATGATCTAAGAAGTGTTATATGTTGGAGATTGTTGGACATTGACAATGATTCTAATTAGGTTACCTGATTTATGCACTTTGTTATCATGTACCGAATCCAGTTCAACGCTAACAGCCATACTATTGATTAATTATTTTACTAGACCCCATAACCTCTCAGTTGAGACCTTTTTTATGTTATTTTTATTACTTCAACTTTGCATGCGCGAACGGTGATAATAATTAATTTTAATCAAGGTTGCGAACTTGTTATAAACACCTGACCCATTATGTACATACATTTGTCAGTATAAACTAGTTATTGTATAGTGTAGAGAAGTTGATTCATGCAATACACTGTCAGGGTGGTTCAGTGCTTAGAGCACCAGATACCGCGGCAGACGTGCCCAGGTTCGAGCCCTGTCCGCTGTAAATTCGGGCCATTACATGATGAGTTCCCAATAAGGACGAACCCGTTTAACTGGATGAATTTCCTTTTCTACACTGTACAATTCTTAGCTTATAGTGACAACCGTAAGTAGTTCATGAGTCAGGCTTTTATATAAAGTTCACAACCTTGATTAAAAGTACTTCAGTATTACTTTACTGACCGGACATTTCGATTGTGAAGAATTAGTTAAATTTTCGATTTATCTAGAAATCGTGTCAAATTTACCATTTTATGAACAAAAAATAGTGTTCGTGTTTAGGAGATAAAAAATTAGCATGGAGATTAAACTAAACTTTAAATCTAAAATATTTGGGAATTTAAAATCATGATGAACGTTGGTTAATATAAAACATATCTAAGCCAAAATGAAATAACGGTATAATCTCATGCTTCTAAGCCACTCATTTGTAGGAGCTGGTACTACGCCTAAACCCACTATATATTTGAGTGAAGAAGTGCAAGACAGTTAAACAGCCAAATCTACTAGACGAATGTCTATTCAAGAGGTGCCGGATTCCACTGCGCCTAAATTCTTCGCCAATACAACTTACAATTCAACAAACATTATATATTGTACGTACCATAAGCGTAATGTCGACCAACTCTATGCCTTTGGAGATAATCTATCGCCATCATTAATCAAATTTCAAGATAATCTTGACATCATTCAATTACAAAGTAATTTTTTATATTATCTATGAGGCGGAGCACTGATATTTATGCATAATGTATTACATGATGTGTGCCAGGTAACATATTAATCACGATGTGTATGCCTGCCTAATAATTAAGTTATTTTCCAATAAAATCTTTATAAATTAATTTTCAAAAGCAAAACATAATGCTTGATTAAGATATGATGTACAATAAATAAAGGTCAAACAAGAAAATTAATTAGACTATCAAACGAAAGAATGAGCGTTGTAAAGAAAGATGTTGATTAAGATAAAATTCCATTAATATATATTCAACACAATAAAGGTTCCACATTAATAGATGCAATAAAATAACAAGAGGTGAATGGTTGAATTAGGAGTGATTGTACTCTAAAAAATTGATTAAAATGTGTTAAATTAATAATGCCATTAATAAGCTTCTTTTAATTAAGTAATCTTAAAATTTTTTTTTGGTTCCAGTTTCTTGTTCAGGTTCATGCATTCTCCGCTTCCTCCCTTTAGTTGATTCTGCGTTCTAACTGGAATCTTGTTATGATTTCACCGCCATTTCATTCACACAATCATATTATTTTGGGCCCTTTTTAGTTGAAAAAGTCTCTTTGGTATTTGCTCAACGATAGACTTTCCTTAAAAATGCTCATTTTAATAACGTTTTATCAATTAGTGTGTGAAGATTTTACTAATTTTGCTCACCTCCCTAACCACCGTGGATACCATTGATTTCATTATTTCACACATTAAGCATGAAACTAATTTAGTCTGACACGTTCAAAGTTTACATTAGCATTCATTGACTGTATCTTTCTGACATGAGCGGACCTATTTGCACTAGAAGATTTACAAAACATTGTAACTCCCTTTGATTCCAGGTGTGAAACCTGGGTTTTCTTGATCCACCTGTATCCGTCGCTTTCAGGGCGTCAACACGAATCTTACTGTCCACTGAACAGTTTGGCCTGCTCTATCTTTTACAGTCTCAATTTTTCGAAACTTCATTTATAAGGTCAACAGCAGGATTTGATCAAGCTGTACATTTACACACACTAATTATGGTACACGTGGATTTCTCGGTCAAACAAATCTATTTTTTTAATTTCAAACATTCCAAGACAGGCCTGTCAACGATAAACCCTGAAGGTTTAAAAGTTTGAAACCAGAATTTTAGCCTGCGTCTTAACATTGATATGTTGGTTTACGTGCCTTATTGAATCGCTGCGATTTATTGATTGCGCAAAAAGCGATGCTACAGATTTGGATACAAAATAGGCAAACGACGAGGTCGGAATTGCTTATTTACAATCCGCCATTGGAATTCAGCGATGTGGTGCTTATACAAAGCCAAAACACAAATTCGAGTTTGTGGTTATGCGGTTGTGGTACATCAACACAGCGTACAAATTTACTACTGCGTATTAGTACTACTACTACTAGTAGTAGTAGTAGTGGGCGAATTATTATTATTATCAGTAGTAATAATAGCGGTAGAAGTTGTTATTGTATTAGTTGTAGTAGTAGAAGTAGTAATAGTAATAGCGGTAGTATAAATAAAAAAAGGGGTGTTAGTAATAGTAGAAGTAGTAGTTTTAGCATTAGTACTAAAGCCATTATATAAAATCCGCGTGCAAATATTATTATTGCAGTGCATTCCAAATTGATCGGCGTTAAAACGACTGTGTACGAAAAATAGGCCCTTTAGTTCACCCAAGATCGACCGCTTTTTGAGCCAATCGTGAAAAGGCTACGCGTGTTCAGAATAAACTTTCTAATGTATCTATTAAATTACAGCAGAATTATGTGAGTTGAAATAGGTTTAACAATAATTGATTGCGCGGGTGGTGGTAACAATGCTTTAAATCAAGTTTGCGAGCTTGAAGTAAACACCGACCCCATTGTATTTAACCAGTCTTCGAACAACATAACAAAACTACCGCCAGCCGCAACGCACTGACGCGTTTCGACCTTCCATGATCATCATCAGAGTACGACGGCAAACTGACTATCGAGGATCAAACCGCATTGAATATATATGGAAATCAAATTTAGATATGCGGCTCTCACCTCTAGCAGTCTTGCATACATTGAACTTGACTGGAAATGTCGGCTGCACAATTTCTATGCAGTCACGAACATTAACTGTTTGCAGCTTTCGCCACATATACATATATAGACAATACAATTTAACAATAATTGATTGCGCGGGTGGTGGTAACAATGCATTAAATCAAGTTTGCGAGCTTGAAGTAAACACCAACCCCATTGTATTTAACCAGTCTTCGAACAACATAACAAAACTACCGCCAGCCGCAACGCACTGACGCGTTTCGACCTTCCATGATCATCATCAGAGTACGACGGCAAACTGACTATCGAGGATCAAGCCGCATTGAATATATATGGAAATCAAATTTAGATATGCGGCTCTCACCTCTAGCAGTCTTGCATACATTGAACTTGACTGGAAATGTCGGCTGCACAATTTCTATGCAGTCACGAACATTAACTTTTTGCAGCTTTCGCCACATATACATATATAGGCAATACAATTTAACAGTCAAGTTCAATGTATGCGAAACTGCTAGAGGTGAGAGCCGCATATCTAAATTTGATTTCCATATATATTCAATGCGGTTTGATCCTCGATAGTCAGTTTGCCGTCGTACTCTGATGATGATCATGGAAGGTCGAAACGCGTCAGTGCGTTGCGGCTGGCGGTAGTTTTGTTATGTTGTTCGAAGAATGGTTAAATACAATGGGGTCGGTGTTTACTTCAAGCTCGCAAACTTGATTTAAAGCAAAGTTAAAATAGGTCTTAAACGCTTTATATTTACATCTTCTTTCTTGCAAAGCACAAAAATTACACGTTTATATTAGGCTTAGATTAGCTAATGATAAGTTGATTTATAAATGGAACAATTGTATTAAGAGTCTGCTTAGTAGAAACAGATGGCACTACGTTTTAAATCCACAATAACATTAATCAAATAATTTATCAAGAATACTGAATATTACATAGATGAAGCACCGATTGCTTAGTGTGTATCTACTCACTATATATATATATATATTATATATATATATATATATATATATATATATATATATATATATATATTGAATTTGTTGTTTCACAGCAGAAATTTTGTTATATATGACCTAAGAATAAGCTAAGCATTGCAGAAGTTAGCAGAGGAAAGTGATTAAGGAGACTAACCAAAATGTCACACGGCCATATTTAGGGTCATTTTTATGTATTCCTGTCCGTTAAGGCCTCTATTTTAAGTTTATCAGTGATGTTGATTGATTTTCGTAAAGTTAGATTCAGAATAGTCCTCATTTTCGTAAAGTAGTTCATTTTTCTAGTACAGTCATCTTTTATTGTTTGAACTCTTCACCCTATATAAATATGGGAACTAAAGTGACTTCACACACTATGATTGGATGCGATTAACAAACATGAAAACGTGGTTTTGATTAAAAACAAATCTCAAATAAATACGTGTTCAATATATAATTTAATATGATATAGAAAGTTGTTTTTATGAGTTTTATCGAGAAGCTAATTGACTGACCGTTTAGCACTCTCAAAATCATAGGTAAGTTAATTACTGAAAACGCTGCGTAGTGAGCCACAGGGTTTGTATACTAGATTAATGCAATATTGATTTATTACTGACAATATATATATATATATATATATATATATATATATATATAAGGAAGGCATAATCGTGAAAGAAATAAATAGCAAATATCGATGCAACAACTATGAGCACGTACTGCATTCCAAAGTGTAATCTGAAAAATAATCTAGCAACAATACATTTTGTTTTAATTTAATTTTTTGACAGCTAACTGACCACAATCAAATCAAACGAGCAAATATTTTGATAAAAAAAACACTTATCAGGCTTTGCATCACATTTTCCACTGACCAGAGCTCAATTCAAATTTAATGCAGCAGAAATTTTCTGTTGTGCTGTGTAGACCAGCTCATGGCAGTCGATTGTGAATGTTCGCTGTAGTTTGTGTGGGTGTGTGTCCTTTTGTTGGTAAGTGTTCGTGCGTATGTCAGACGGCGTATATCCTCGCAGTTGTATGCCAGCCTAACAATGATTTATTGCACGGATTGATTGTTATTAGTAGCAGACCAAAACTATTTAGGCTAACTTATGCTCCCCAAAAAAGGCAAGAACTGGAGCTACAATTCACGTACATATTACATTTTCGATAAATAGTTTTAATCAGTTCTATTCCCTGAAAAAGTATCTCAGTTTGGTTTCATGTATTTTTTGGTAGGTTTCTTCGATTATCGATTTTTAACAGTTCCTCGGACTTATTAGCAGAAATTTACCGCCCCAACTTGTAGCACAGCGGTAGATATGGCTGTACGCTAACCACACTCTTGAAGGTGTTATGTGGTACTATTTGAAAAAAAGTGTCTCAAATTTGATTAAATTTCATTTCGTAAGATATTTTAAATAGCGAGACACTTAAACTGGAGATTTTTAAAATTTTCATCATATCAGGTAGGCTACGTAATCATCCGAATTAATTTTTAAGAACAGTTTACTAATTCTCGCTCACATCTGAAGATTAGAAATGGTTAATTTCTTCACATTTTCATGGGTTATCCGGCGAAACATGCTAGGTGTTTACTTCAAGTTCGCAAACTTGATTTAAATAATTATTACCACCACCCGCGCAATCATTGTTTGTGTAGTTGAATTAAACGATATGCCTTTACGAAATAAAAAAAAACATCTAGCCACTTCGAATTCATTATTCTCAATGTTTTAATGAGCCATGTTTCAGCCAAAATTATAAAATTAAAGTTATTGTTCAATAGAAGATAACACTGCATAATATATTTCTTCCTAGCACTTCTGAAATTTGCTCAAAACCATAAATAATTATCACTCAACTTATTTAAGTGCACATTCACGGTTTGCATATGGTATCAGTATGATCGGCTTTATTTCATAAATCTTTCGTTTGGTTTTGTAATCAAGCTACGTAGCACTCTGATGCCTACCAAACTTAAGAGTGAATTGGTCAGTGATACTCCATTTTTGGAGTATCATGGTGTCATGTTACCACTGTGTTTCAGTTTTTTGCTGTTCTTATTTTTCGTTGGAGGAAGGTTTCGTCTCTTCCTAAGATCACATTTTGAGAGGTAGTAAGCCAACCTTTTATTACAAATTATTTATTGTTGCGTGTTTAAAAGCCAATTAGATAGTTTCTCAACCAATGACTCCGAGCGGATAGATTTCACTCCAACACGGTTACAGCTTATAATATGGGCATCCGCCGTACTTTTAATAATATAAACTAGTTTGTCTAGCTTTCTGCACAAGATTAAATAATTTAAACTCGTCATGTTTGGCACTCTGTTCACAAACTTTACTAGCCAGTGTATTTAATAATTCTTCTCCAGATTTGATGGTCGAATTTGAAATATTTTCGTGTCGTAATTTCAGCAGCCTCCATCCACGTCTGAACGTCAACCGTTATTCTATCCATTTTTGTATGTTGTCGGTAGAAACTCTACATTGCATTAGGTAGCAAAGGCAATTCGTCCATTAGACCGGTAACGTTCTTTTTTGTAACTCTTCACTTACCGTCCAGATTGGTGCACAATTCCCTTGCTCTCTGTGGCTACACGCAGTGCCTCACCCGGACCACACAATACACACAATGTTAATTTATTTACCAACTTACGTTCTTCGGCTAGCCATTACTGTAGGTGAAACCTGTTTGAATCTTACAAAATATGAATCTCTAACAAGCCATCCCGATCTGAATTTAACCACAACTAACTTTGTGAAGTTTCATGCTGTCTATTGCATAATAACAAATCACACGCGGATATTTATAACTTCCGGGCATAAGGCGTTCCAAATTAGCTCCACGTGAAGGGAAGGCCATCTGAAAAATCTTTGTTGGCTCAGGAGAGAAAAATGTGAGTACTGTCAGGCACGAGTGGTGCATTGTTTATTCAAAGACTGAATAAAATTTCCCCTTTTTGAGGTGCGTCTGCGGAATATTCTGTACACATCATTTTAAAGAGGAAACCGGTCTACTGGATGAATTGCCTTTACTTTCTGATACAATGTTTAGCTTATACTGACGGTATATATATATATATATATATATATATATATATATATATATATATATTAGCAAGAAGTTGATGTCGTGACTGCATAGAAATTTTGCAGCCGACAATTTCAGTCGTGTCTAATGTATGCGAGACTACAAGACGTGAGTGCAGCATATCCAATTTTACTTTCCTTATGTATGGTTTGATTCTCGCTAGTCAGCTTGCCGTCGTACTCTGATGATGATGATCGTGTTAGGTCGAAACGCGTCGGTACGTGTGACTGGCGGTAGTTTTCTGTTGTTGGACGACTGGTTAAATACAATGGGTTTGGTGTTTACTTCAAGCTCGCAAATTTGATTTAAAGAAGCATCTTACCTTATTTTATGCAGAATAACTAGTTTCCAAAACAAATAGTTGACTTAAAAAGCGAAATTAAGTAATGCGGGCATTATTCGTAGGCTAATTACTGCACCATTTAATAATTGGACTGATGACTAATTACAGATTATGATTTTCCGTGCCTAAATCGTTCTGTGAAGACTTATGCGAGGTCAGCCAAATGCATTTATTCGTTTGTTTGCATAAATTACGTAACTTCGAGAACCAATATAACGGTATCATTCAACCACAATTATTAATGTACCAAATATTATAATCAAGGTTGCGGTCATGAAAGAAACTCCAGACCCATTAATTACTTACATATGCCAGTATAAACTAAGAATTGTATAGTGTAGAAAAGGAAATTCATTAATGGGTCAGATGCTTATACCAAGACCGCAACCTTGATAATAATAATTGTTATCACCGTCCGCGCAACCAATGTTCGTTTAATTATATTAATGCACCAGTCTGAATGGAATTTTTAAATTTGCCTCTTAGCTGTGTACACATTAACTCGTCGTTTTCGGCTAAATTGTGATATAAATGATTTTATTGAAGTTTTATTAATAGCGGGGAATTATGTTTTAGAAATAAAAACATGATTTCACGTTGTTTTGTTGGACAAATTTGAAACACAGCAAAATAGAGTGGTAATTTTTTTATTCCAAATTTCGTAATTTAATCCATTTTCATTAGAATGCCTATTTCCAGGACGACATTTGCATCTCCTGGTTTGAGTGCGTGCATATTTGTATAAATCCACCATTCACCGTTGAGCTGTGTGACCTCTGGTTGTAAACAAATACGATGCCAATCGACAAATTAGCTAATTGTTGTTCTAATTAGTTTTCTCTGCGCATGATTTATTCATTACCAATTGCAAAATTTTGTCCCGACCAAAGTGGGCGTAAACAAGTTTACGGAAAATGTCACATTCTGCTTTATATGAAAATTTCTCAAAATCAAAGCTTAATAATTCTAAAATCGCAATTTCTTGCAACGCTCTACGTGGAGGTACTATCAGACGTTACATAAAATGACCAAGTTAAGTAGTACAGGTTTTCGGCCATTAAGTGGACCGTGAAAACGTTCTGTGTGAAGCGTCCCGAACAGAATGCGTACCAGAGCAGAGGCGGTGGTCTTGAAATCGTGACAGGCTTCTGCTGTCTTGTTAGTGGCGCAGGTGATTGTGGAAAGGCCAGGCTTGTGACCGTCGGGGTAGATTGATTTCAACAAGTTGAGGTCCACATCTATTCTTGCTGACTTGTATTTGTGTGGTCACTCGAAGATGTTGACAGCTGTATGGAATCGCTTAATAAACTAGTCGATCACCATTGGCCAAATTAATGCGGACAGCACATGAGTAATAACAAGGTAGGGTCTAATAACTGACCGCAATATGCTCATTAGAAACGTGTGCAAAATAGTGTGCTCTTGAGCAACAAACGCATTGCGCTTATAAAAAAATCGATACGTTGTAGGCAGCACGTGATTGGTTAAACAGTTAACGCAAAGTGTGCGCATTTTTGCAGTCCTATTTTGGGTCCATGAAGTAGCGCCTTGCATGCGAATAGATTTACAATATGTCGTTCTCATTTTCACAAGGTTTCAATCAGTTATTCATGAATGGTTGCGCAGTGCGAGCTTCAAATGTTGAATCTCCGCGATTTGCATTCGAGTGTGTTGTCGCTTTTCACTATCAGTTTTTGCAAAGATCGGATTGATCCGCATTTCCAATGGCGAATCGAGTTCGTTTTTGTGGCGGTTGTGTGCGGATTCTTCCCTTTCCTACGAAGGCTTCATCATTGCTCTTACTAACCACTGGCAATGAGGTACGATCTAATCTCCGTGTCTACCTCATTTCCATTGGTTAGCCTGAATGAAGCCGCAGCCTTCGGAATAAAAGGACGAATTCGCACCCAACCACCACGAGGACTAACTGGACACGTGTTTAGAAATGCGGATAGTGCAAAGCGTCAACCCGCGAACGCAAATCGCGACTATTCAACGTTTCAATCAACTGACTGCAAAAACTATTAAACAACGATTGATTGCGCGGGTCATCATGACATCTATTTAACTCGATCTTTATATGCTGGGCGACTAGTTAGACACACTGTGATTGGTGTTTCTTGCAAGTTCGCAAACATGGTTTAAAACATTGCAAAAGCATTTGAACTCGGTAACATTCTGTGTTGTGCGTATTTTTCTTCTTCTTCTTCTTCTTCTTCTTCTTCTTCTTCTTCTTCTATGACTATTCTATTTCGCTACAAACTTTTTTCGAAGTATTAATTAGATCATGTTTGCGTGATTTATATTAACACCAATCCCATTATGTACACATTCGTTAGAATAAGCCAAGAATCGAATAGTTTATAAAAGTCAATTCATCCAGTGGACCGGTTTATCGAAATAGGCAGTTACACTAGCTAAACTAATTCTTGGCAAAGGATTACTTTAGTAAGCAACTTGATTGGTATACTACAGTTAAATACTGTTTGATGCGGAGAGCTAATATATATGCAAGTATGTTTTAGGTTTTGCGAACCTAGTAACAAATTAGTTCAGTAGTGACCAGAAGGATAAACCAAAGGCAGCATGAACGGAAAGTATAATCTCATGCACATTCGTTTCGTGCTTGCTGGCGACTCATCAGTAGGAGCCGGTATTACGCCCTTTAACCACTATATATTTGGTAGAAGAATGTGGAATAATAGGACAGTACAATCTCCTAGACGAATGCGTAAACCTGTAATAGTGAAGCTAACATAATCTAAAGTCAACGACAATATGACTTCAATGCTAACTCACACTATATAATATATATATATATATATATATATATATATATATATATATATATATATAAAGGTATCAGTTACTAACACAATAGCCTTAGTGTTGGTAGCCTTTACAGACTCGGTATATATGTATATAATTGGCCAGGTTAGCGTAAGTCATATTATCGACCGACTTCCAAGCTTCACTAATACAGATTTACATTCGTCAAGAGTATTACCATCAATATCCATTCTTCTACCAAATATAATGACTAAAAGAGCATATTACCAACTCCCTACTGATATTTTCAATGGCTTTACAAACGAGCATTATAATGGTCACCTATTTAACTCCTTCTGAACTAATTTGTTACTAGGTTCGCAACACCTAATACATACTTGATTGGTATACCTTAGTGAAGATGTAAATATATTTTTCAACGTGTTACTATTAATAAATTAAATTTTGTGACTGAAGCCATTCAATGTTTGATATTACAATTGATGTGTACAACTTATGCGGACTCCAATAGTTAATATATCAATTAATTTTAGAGTAATTTCGTTTTCACATTCTTCCTCATTTTAAAGAAATCTGCCGAGACTTTGTTGAGTTTGCTGTCTCCGCGATAAATTTTAAAAATAGAATTGAAGCATTGTGCAGAAAAAAATTCTCGACTCGATAACTATATTTAAGCAAATCTTACAACTGTTATTTTGTTTTTACTAATAATTACACTGCTTGCTGATTTGTTCGGGGAAACCGTTTCAATCTCTTTTGACTAAAGGTAACCACTACGTAGATGTGCGTTATGTAGCTCAAGTAAGGCGAACTACTTTTCATTTATTACCATGTGATATTAAGCAATACTTGATTGCACGGATGGTGATGACAAATCTGTAGATTAAGTTTGCAGAACTGAGACAAACTTCTACCCATTTATTTGCTTGTCGCACATGATGAAATAACCAAAAGCAAACACACGTACAGTCGCGTTTTGACCTTCCAGGATCATCATCAGAGCACGACGTCAAATAGGCGTCCATCACAATTAAGTAAGTAGTAATATCTTCATTCCCTTTGGAATAATTGGATATGTTAGGGTAAGCAGGAACAAACGGTTCTTGGTGTTACAATGAACTTTTTTGGGACTGAAGTTGGTTTTATAAACATTATCAACAAATAATTAGCACCTATATATCAATTATATATATATATATATATATATGTTTTCCTTAGGAAATGAAATCGTATTGCATAATCGAGAGTAAATTTATTGGGGATATACCTTCATATTCATGCGGTATTAACTAATTATATCATGAAATAAAAACGTAAATCGACTACCAAGGCCTTGTTTATCAATTTTTAGGCAAATGAACAGTACTAAATAAATATTTATTTAACTTTAAATAAAAATAAACAAATTTTTTATAAGTTAAGCGTTTTTATGTAAAATATTACACACAATTTGTGTTCCTATTATTGGCGTTTCGCCATCTAAAATTAAGCTGTCCTTTTTGAGCGAAATATATTTGACTGCGCATCTATTCCACAACCTTTCTTTGTTTACAATTGGATTCAAATTTATTGGCGTTAGGAAAAGTACACTACCGCCTTGTCATGCTTATATTAGGCAAAATAATAAAGTAAATGCAGTTTTATGTTATAATCACCATTAGAACAATTTTTTGTTCGTCGACAAGGCGAGACGCTTTACGTAGGCTATAATTATTAAACAGGACAACTCACTGTGCGTTTCAGTCCGACGCATACTTCCCCGTAGTTCCGCGCTAAAGGTGAGCCTAACAGTTTTGGAAGCAGTTATTTCGGCGCTGTTAATGTATCAGTTAATCATAAATCGGATTTATCGATTGCATTATCTGAGTTAGGGAATTAACAATGCAAGAATATTTGCTTCGCCCTCAGGTTTAGATACATTGTTCCATACAATGCAAGCATACAGATATATATATGCAACGGAACAAATACGTGCACAGACGCCTAGTGGCATACATTCATAATAATTTATTTGTCGGCGTTTATGCGTATGAAGTCACGTAGCGCCTTCTTTAAGTATTCTTTTATTTTGTTAGAGAGTAAATTTTACCTAAAATAATCACGATTTCTGTCCTCAATGCGAGATGGATATATATATATATATATATATATATATATATATATATATATATATATATATATATATGATCAGTCACAAGTGCTATCAGATTCATTGTGTTTTAATTATATATTTGAGTATAGAGAAATGCTGAACAAATACTAACGTAAATGAGGACATGAAATTCAAAATCAAAGTAAACTATTTTACAAAACAATGTTGACTGTAAACAAAGTGCTATATATAAGCGGCTTTGAATAAACGACGTGGTGACTAGATCGTCAGTTGCTTCCTGGTGGGCTTTTAAACTTATTATTCAAATTGAGGTACGATATTTGCAGTTAAGTTAGCGTGGATAATTCGACTCATATGGACTTCAAGTTGTGAGAGCAAATATGGAGCCATAATTAAGCGCCGTCATGTCGACAAAATCTTATATGTGCTTCATTACCTTCTTGAGTTTTCGAGCACGCTCAAACAGGTGTTTATCTTTAAAATAGCGAAAGCACACATTGAATGGACAAATTTATGTTATACGCATATATATATATATTTTTTTTTTGAATGTAGAAGACGCAAACAGTTTACTGCGTCCGCTATGTTTAACTTTTGCATAAAACAATTCCTTTTACTTACACTATGACATTAAGCGTAAAAAATTGCTGTCAAGGTACATAGATTTGGTCTCAACTGCGTTGAATTGAAACAGAATTATATTTATGCTCAAAACGTTCAATTTTTGTTTCACCAACATGTAGACTTGTTCAGAAAGAAATCAAAATAGAACTTTATCAATAATTTGTAGATAAATATTATAGTTAGATACTGTTTTTTAGCGGAGAACTAATATATATATACATATATATATATATATATATATATAATATATATATATATATATATAAATATATATATATACAGAAGTATATATTAGAGAGGGAGTTGTGCACCTAGTAATAAATTAATCCAATCATGGTCAAAAGGATAAACCAAAGACAGCATGAACGGAAAGTATAATCTCGTGCACATTCGTTTCGTGCTTAGTGGTGACTCATCAGTAGGAGCCGGTATTACACTCTTTACTTCACTCTCACTCCTAGTAAATGCGCACCAACTGTACTTGATTGGAAACGGTGGCTGTACAATTTTTAGGCAGTGAAAACATGCCATCCTTGCAGATTTTGCCAATCCTTTTTTGCGCGGGTGTTAGCAACCATTATTTAAATCAAGTTTGCACGCTTCAGATAAACACCAACCACATCGAAACAAGAATGACCAGAACTCAGACATTACTTTGAAATACAGTGAGAAGGACCTTTACATGCAAACAGGCACACGCATAGGCACAAACGCATACAAACGTACCAATCAGCCAAAATAAGAAATGGAAAATCGAGTTATATTTGTTGCCACCCCCATATTCAAATGAAAACCCATAATGTAAATAAACGAAATATTGTAGAGCGAAGTTTAGTATTCTCGAAATAAATGGCCATTATCCACTTTTTTAATAATGTGTTTAATCTTCCTAATTAGAAATATACTGTGTAATATTCGATGGCAGTGATATAATAAAGAATATATATATATATATATATATATATATATATATATATATATATATATATATGTTAAAACAAACAAAGATAGAAATATGTGAGACAAAGAGAGTGTAGAAAAATAGGTCCAATCAAATTGCGTGCGTCACATATATATATATATATATATATATATATATATATATATATATATATATATATATATATATGAATTTGGGTTTGATCCTGGCTAATCAGTTTGTTTTTGTGCTCTGATGAGGGCCATTAAGAATCAAAACAAGTGTGACTGAGCACACTTTTGCTATGTTTTGAGAAAAAAATCAATAGGTAAAATGCTTATCTCGCGCGTGTTAATTCAATTTATGCGATAAATTTTGTCGGGTTCTGTTGATCAATTGCTTCTTTTATGTACATCAAATGTATGTGCTACCTTGTATGCTTGAACATTTGTAGTCTACGAATGATGTGCAGAGAATTGGAAGTTTGATTCTTGACATCCAGGCTCAAGATTCTCTGTTTTCATATTGATGTTGACATTTTCACTAAGGAAACTTGCCGTAGTAATTTAGTTTAATCACCGTGCATTTGTTTATCTTTGTGGGTCGTTTATAAATAATCAGTTTAGGGGAAGGAGTTTGCTGCTTTACTTTGGTCAGATGTTTACAAAAATGAACCGCTCTTGTAGTTGTTGTTCATTAGCAAAATTTTGCTCAGGTAGCCCAGTCCTTCCCTGATCCTGTATTCTAAGTAGATCTTTCTGATTCTCTTTGCTGGATTGTTAACTATGTTTTTCTGTGAGACATTTCTTACTTTACTTTACTTTACTGCGGCTGACTCCTTTTGGAGGATAAGCCGGCTCCATGACATTTCATGGAGTTTCTTGGGAATTTGGTACAAGTGGTGTCCCCTCACCACTCGGCATTTTGATCGAGGACGCACCTCTAGCCTTTGCACATCCAAGCGCAGTCTGCAAGGCAGCAGTAAGTTGCATGGTTGCCGGTGGCTGTTGAGAGCTCATTCGCCATTCGGAAGTACGGGGTACTATCCAGGAGTCCATGTAATCCTGTGGCTGTTGAACCCTTTTGTGGCGGGGAACACACGCCGAGTCATGGTGCCGTCGTCGGGCTCTCGTGGTATTTTATAGGAGATCCGATTGCCGGTCGGAAATCCACCACGCCCTGGTGACACCACCGCCATAACCCCGTTAGCCCATGTACGATCGGCCATCGAGACATGGTTGACACCGTCGTACCACGTTGAGGAGGGGATGGACTGCTGTTGTAGTTTTGCTATTTTGTTCGACAACTGGTTACATTCAACGGGATTGGTGTTTGCTTCGAGCTCGCAAACTTGATTCAAATAATTTTTACTACCACCCGCGCAAACAATTATTGTTAAATTGTTATGCCTATATATGTATATGTATATGTGGCGAAAGCTACAAACAATTAACTTTCGTGACTGCATAGAAATTGTGCAGCCGACATTTCCAGTCAAGTTCAATGTATGCGAGATTGGTAGAGGTGGGAGTCCGATATCTAATATTGCTTTCCATGTATAGGCAATGCGGTTTGATCCTCGCTAGACAATTTGCCGTCGTACTTCAATGATCAGTGTATGCAACTGACGGTAGTCTCGCTGTGTTGTGTGGCTGAATAAATATAGTGGAATTCATATTTCTTTCAAGCTTGAAAACTGAATTGAAAGAAAAGAACATTTAAAGGAATTTGTTTTTGTTTGCGATAAGGTAATTATTCTCAATTTCTTCCTCTAGTGTAAGATCGCTCTGCTTCATGCAAATCTTAGTTTAAACTGACAAAAAATTCTTTCCACTAGATTGAATTGAATATAACTGTCCCAACTTTCATGTTGCCTGGTGAATAATGACAAATCAGGGTGGGCTAGATAAAACTCCAGGTACAAAGAAATTAAAAAGTAAGTACCAAATGAATATAAAAACTAATCATAAAACAAAATTTCGTAAACGACTTCCAATTAGGTGTATTGTGAACCACGGTTTGCCTGGTGTATAAAATCGCAGACTCGGAAGCAACTGAGACCCAATAGGTGTACCGTGCGTGGATAATTCTTGACAGCACTTCGCGTGTTCCAAAATCGACGAAATAGATCTACTGGATGGATTGCGCTTGCTACCTGATACAATGTTTAATTTATACAGACAATATATATTCTTCTAAAGCATCCACTAATGAACATCTTTATTATATACAAATTGAAAGGCAAAAAAGATAGAAAAATGTTAACATGAAGAGAGTGTGAAATAAGGCAACAACCAGTCAAATGCGTGCGTCACATCCAGTTCGAGCTCAATGCCTGAACATGCTTCTTCTGCTTGCATAAATCCGGCTGCAATTTTTTTATCCATAAGGCTTCGTATGTGGCTAGCTCCCTTTTGTTTTTGCATTTAGTAATTACTTTGAATGCTACGTCTGGAGAACATACGTGCGTTGTTTCGATAATGTGTTGCGCAATAGCAGACGTGTATTCACCATTTGATTTAAAACAGGCGTTCAAGTTGCATTGTTCTCTCATTCGAGTAATTAACCGTCTGGTCGATCGGCCTACGTAAGTTGATCGACAACTTGCGCATGTATATTGGTAAATAATATTTGATATCGACATTAACGGCTGTTTCTCTTTGATTGCTGGTAAAGGCAAGTGTGTTACCCTAAATAACACTCGTAGTTTGGCTGCATTAAATGTGCGTGTCAATGCTGCTTCAACTTTCTTTTGTGCCATTCGGGAAACTGCATCTCCTTTAAATGGGATGTTTAGGTAGACTGTTTTCTTTTCTGGCCCATAATAAGTCTGTTTCTGTTTAATTCCCCTTTTAATAATTGATTCAATTAATTGTCTGGGATAGCCATTAGACAATAAATCGTTAATTGCTTTATTATATTCATTTTCTTTAGAATCTTGACTGACCAACCTGTCAATTCTGGAAAAGCAACCACGAACTGTTGATAATTTATATTGAAATGGCACAAAACTGCTGTAATGCAAATACTGTACAGACTATGTTGGTTTATGGTAAAATGTTCTACTCAATTTACCATTAGTTTCTTTCTTTAATAGTACATCTAGGAAAGGCAGACAGTCATCTTTCTCGTGCTCTGACGTGAAACCGATATTCTTATGTGCTTTGTTGAAACTTTGAAGCAATGTTCGTGATTGCGACCTGTTCTTATGTACAAGAAATATATCATCCACGTACCGTATATATTGAGCACATTTACTTATGTCACTCTTTAATGATGTATTTTCTAAGTGCCCTAGGATAATCTCAGCCAACACTGGAGATAAGGGGCTTCCCATTCCGACACCATCAGTCTGTTTGTAGATGCTTCCATTAAAACGAAACTTAACCTCTTTTGTGCATAATAAAATAAGATTGCGTAGACAGTGACCTGGCACCTGAGATCGTAATGTGTCTTATTCTAAGGACCTGACACATTGATTACTAACATATGTCAGTATAAACTAAGAATTGTATATTGTAGAATAGGCAAATCCTCCAATGGACCGGTTTTGTGATTATTGGGAACTCATCACGTACTGGACAGAATTTGCCGCGGACAGAGCTCGAACCTGGGCTCTTTCTATTTCGGAATCTGGTGCTCAGTACGTTATGAGTTCCAAATAAGGACGACACTGATCTATCGGATAAATTGCTTTTTCCACACTATACAATGCTTAGTTTATACTGACATGCATGTAAGTAATTAATGGGTCACGTGCTTATATCAAAATCGCAACCTTGATTATAGTAATTTTTATCACCACCCGCGCAACCTATGTTCGTTTAATATGTCTTTTTCTACCACTTGGAATAGAAAGTCAATGGTTTCGTAAATTGGAACATTTGTAAACCAAAACTTAATATCAAAAGACACCATAATCTTGGTTTCAACATTTTTATCTTGAATTCTGTTTAAAAACTCAAAAGAATTGGCAACCAAAAAATAACCTCGTAGTTTGCGTAATGATTCCAGTATGCGCACTAATCATTTATTCAATGCATGAAATGAAGAATTGACCATTGATAATATTGGTCTCATGTAGCAACCACTTTTGCGTTTTGGTAATCGGTACATAGTTAGAGATATATATATATATATATATATATATATATATATATAATGTCCATTGCCTTTAAGTATTTCACTTTTTTTTCTTCGGGGAAAAACTGTAGAAATTTAACGTATGTAAATCACGATTTATTTCAGGAAGACTTTTGAAAAACTGTTGCAATCATTCAAATAAAATAATTCAGGGTTTCCTTTCGATTAATTGCATGAAAATTAGTTTAATTTTAACATAATATTTTTACGTTGCTGCACCATTTGTAGGATTTTGTATGTTTCATCTCATGATGAATTTAGTGCAGGTATGTACCTGTGTGTGGCTAGGTGTAAAATTTCCCAGTAAAAATAATTGATGCCTGATATCCGATTACGTTTCTGTCAATAAATTGAGTTTAGAGTAAACTTCACTTTTTGCGTAGAGCATGTAGGAGTGTTTCTTCTTTGTATTATATCTTTCATGTCCCCTTGTTACCGATTTACACAGAACAACTCATGACCAATGTGATGGTCTAGACAAAATGCACAGATAAAACATGCAATAGCCTTTGAAATATTTTATTAATTATTGTGTACCTGTTACAAATTACTTTAAATAGACCAGGATAAAGAAAAGTCAGCATGAACAACAGGTTTAAGCTCATGTACACTTGCGTTTCGTACTTACTGGTGACTCGCATGTAGGAGTCATTACCACGACCCAATAACTGAGTCGCAAGTAACCCAGAAACACATGTGTGCTTATACCCTTCATTAATTATGAATTTCGTGTCTCCTTTGGATCCTATTTGCACGCATTTTTTATTAGGCACAGAGTAGCTGACACAAAATTATTTAAATAAAGTTTGCGAGCTTGAAGTAAACACCAATCCCATTTTATTTAACCAGTCGTCAAACAGCATAGCTAAACTATCGTCAATCACACTTACTGACGCCTTTCGTCCTTCCACAATCATCATCAGAGTACGACGGCAAACTGAATAGCGAGGATCAAACCGCATTGCATATATATGGAAAGCAAAATTAGATATACGGTAGTTTTTCGTTGTTGTTCGACGACTGGTTAAATACAATGGGATTGGTGTTTACTTGAAGCTCGCAAACTTAATTTAAAGAATTGGTACCACCACCCGCGCAATCATTGATTGTTTAATTGTATTAGCTGATACACAATTTTTATATCAAAATTCTCCGCAAAAATGAATATATAAATTTTACATATTTGCTTGATTACCGCGTAGTTCGATAACTGATGTAGACTTTAGTCAGAGGGTTCGGATTTAATGGTGTAGCATGTGTTCTGGCTTAGCTGTAATACCCAAATTTAGTGAAATTTATCCTATCTCAAAGAACATTGTGTTAGTAGTATTTACAGACACGGCGCTTTGAAAACCATAACGTTGGTACCATTTTTATGCTTCGCAAATATTATATATGGTGATTTGTTATTGAAGTCGCATTGCCGAAGACTTTATATGAAGATAACTCCATTACTGCAGAATCACACCTTCGTAAAGGAGATTGTACCGTCCAATTGTCCCTCTATCCGCGCACAAATATGTGACGGGTAAAGGGCGTAATAGCGGCTCCTACTGATGAGTCGTCAGTTAGCACGAAACGAATGTGTACATGAGGTTATACCTTCCGTTTATGCAGCCTTTGGTTTATCCTTCTGGTCACAACGGATCTAATTTGTGACCAGGTAGGCAATACCTGATAAATAAACACGATTTAATTACATGATGCGCTCGTGTTAATTTTACACTAAAACAAAACTTGAGTAAAATGCATTAAAAGAATGAAAAACAACGGACCAAAGACGCAAAATTACAAATAGTAATTTCATTTGTGCCGGAATGAATTAAAGTATAATGACAAGAAGAATAGAACAAATTGGAGCATTCATAGACTGTGATAGCTAGGATTAACTCATTAAAACGAGGCTAATTTATCCATTCGACAGACAAGAAATTTTAATAAAAGTGTATGAAAGTCCAGTTATGTTAAGAGGTTTACCGTTATGGATAAGAAAACGCGTCGGAATGTCAAAATCACAATAGTCCAACTATACTTTGTGACTGGTCGAGAATGTAATTAGTGTTACCAATTTTTCAAACGTTTTTGAATTAATTGTCCTCACCACTTGTGCAATGAATGATGGTCGAGCGAAATACGATGCTAACAGTCAGGGCGAACTGATTTCGACTTCAGAAACGTGAAAACACAACAGTAAACAGCCGGTATGTCAATAACGACGGCTGCACTGGAGCATTTAGTTTGGATAACTAAATAACTAAAGAAATAATATATATATATATATATATATATATATATATAACTTATTTTATTGTGTTTCAACTTTAAGCAACGCAGAGCGTAATTGACGTCAGCCTGTCAATTGAGTTACAAACGCAGATGACCACATACCGATAAGGCTACTCACGTGTATATTTTTTTAATAGTGCTAAAATAATTTCTCAAATTCGCATCAAATCCACGTGAGCTACATACAGTTACCAGACTGCAAAGTAGGAAATCAAATAAAACGAGCATTAAAATAGACGAAGCTAGCAGTGCCTACAAAGCAGTTAGTCTGTGTAACTGTTTAGTCTGCGTATGCTGAAATTTGGTCATTTATTTCCGGGCTCCGTCAACGCATATTTAAAAAACAAACAAACATAAAAAAGCAAAATATTCCCACAAAATCGAATACAAGTTGAAGGCTAGGTGAGAAATAGCTTCAGAATTTTCTATCCAAAACGGTATTTAAAATTCTCTTATATTTTGCTCAAATTATTTTTCTTAAATATATATATATATATATATATATATATATATATATATATATGTATGTATATTGCTACACAAACGTACAGTTGGGATTGGATGACCGAATATATATATATATATATATATATATATATATATATATATATAAATTCATAAATATATAAAATTTGCTAAAGTTCTAGCCAACAGTCCATGCAGTTAAACGAACATTGGTTGCGCGGGTGGTGATAACAATTATTATAATCAAGTTTGTGGTCTTGATATAAACACCTGACCCATTAATTACTTACACATGTCAGTATAAACTAAGCATTGTATAGTGTGAAAACGACGATTCATCCAGAAGACCGGTTTCGTCCTTTTTGGTAACTCCATGCAGTTTTCGAGTGGACTTGATGAGTGCCCAATTAGAACGAAACTAGTCTACTTTATGAATTACACTTGCCGTCGTATGCAATGTTTTGCTCATATTGACGACTTGTTTATTTATTAATTAATTGATGATACCGTGAAATCTGCACAACGTGAAGTGCATAACGAGGAAAAAATAGGACTCCTATGCAATGTGGCATGAAAGGGATGGACGTGCAAAACATTACGTATATGCAATAGCCAATAACGCGAGTGTCTGGTATAAACTCGAGCTTTCGATAGAAGGGTTTCCAGATCTCACGCATTAATTAGTAACAAAGCGCGAATCACAACTGCCAGCGTAAACACACACATATGCACGCAATCTCGTGTCAACACGTAATCAGTTCCACTCACATGCATGGATACTGCAAGATGACATGGATTAAACTTAAAAGCAGACAAATAATCGCCCACGCACTTCAGTAAAAATCGATGATAACAATGAAAGACTAGGCTTCGTTAGTTGGAACTTTGGGTCTGAAAGGATGTTATAAAGGCAAAACCCAAAAGAAGGGCTAAACCAGAAACATTAGTTAGTATATAGCTGAAAATGTTGTGTAGTGTGCGGCAGGATAGCTCAGTGGTTAGAGCACCAGATTCCGAAGCAGACGTGCCTAGGTTTGAGCCCTGTCCGCAGCAATTTCTGGCCAGTACATGATGAGTTCCCAATAAGGACGAAGCCGGTCTACGGGATGAAGTGCCTTTTCTACACTATACAATACTTAGTTTATACTGAAATATGTAAGTAATTAATGGGTCAGGTGTTTAAATCAAGATCGCAAACTTAATTATAGTAATTGTTATCACCGCCCGCGCAACCAATGTTCGTTTACTTATATAAATGTTTATTTCAATACCACTTCTCCATGTAGTGTGGTGTCTGTTCAGTAATGACAGATTGGGGATGGTTAGTTGGAACTATGGGTCTTAAGGGATGCTATATAGGCTCTACATAAAGGAAAAGGATAACCAAGAAACATTAGATAGTCTATAACTGAAGATTTTTGTAATGTGCGGCAGGGTGGCTCAGTGATTAGAGTACCAGATTCTGAGGCAAACGTGTCCAGGTTCGAGCCCTGTCCGTGGCAAATTCTGGTCAGTTCTTGATGAGTTCCTAATAAGGACGAAATCGGTCTACTGGATGAATTGTCTTTTATAAACTATACAATTCTTAGTTTATACTGACAAATTTAAGTATTTAATGGGTCAGGTGTTTAATTCAAGATTGCACCTCTGATTAACGTAAAATCAATGGAATTTATAACTGAAATAATGTATACCATATGCATCTAAGAAGAATTTGTTAACTTATTCGCCTTAAGGGATAAAATAAGTTGGCAAGTCACTGAATAATTCTGATATTGTGTAACAGCGTTCGCGCAGGATAAGGAGTTGAGGACTCAGCAAATGTGGCCAGATCTGAGCTCTGACGTAATCAAATTCTATGCTTAGTGAATAATCAATAAGGATAAACCATTCACTTGATGAATTAATCTTGTTGCGTTATGTATTTGTCTATACTGATGATATATATATATATACATATATATATATATATATATATATATATATATATAAGGTTATATATATATATATGTTTGTGTAGCGCAGTGGATAGAACTAGAGACATCGAAGCAAATGTGGCTAGGTTGGTATCCCGTCCGCAGAAAATTCTGGAATGTATTAAAAGAGTTCCCAAAAAGGACTAAAACGGACTACTGGATGATGTTCCTTTCGAACTTGTGGCAATATTGAATTTAGGCTGACAATATGCATATACTTAAAATCGTGCTATTACAAATTAAATCTACATAAAGCAAAGCGTGTACATTTTCTTGGTGGCTTAATTTATTTTGACACTAAATGACTGATTCGACTTGCATTTAGAAGGCTACGTGTTCCATTTGTGTCACCTTCAGTGGATTAACTAGGAAACAGACTTTGAAATTAGCTTCGATACCTGCTGTAGGCTTATTCTTAGTTATGCAACGCTTGTATCCATGGAGACAAACTTTTTTAATGGTGAATTTATTTTTTGTCTTTTGGTTGAATATGAACTACCATGTTAACAGACACACATTGTTTGGTGCGAAGACATACAAAAACTTACATGATTATCTATATATGCATAAGGTATAGCCTGTAGACGTATATATAAATGGATATTTATACATAGGATTTGGGTATTAACAAACATAAATAAGAAAATAATACATTTTAAGCAAAAAAAGTAAAATATTGATAACATGTTGTATACCCAAAGTGATTCGTAGGAACCCACCTTGTTGCTTACATGTAATTTTGTATATATACATAGATATTTATATGGTTTGGAAACAGTTATTTCAATGAAAAAAATAAATTTATACAGGATATGAGTGAAAGTTTGTATTTAGTTGAGATACCACGCGTTTGTAGAGTTTCCATATTCGGTCTTGTCCAAACGGTAGAATGATACTATATTCTTTCAACAGTTTTACTGGTCTCTCTCTCTCTATAGCCTATTGCACACAGGAGGGGATTTAGTAAACCGAGAATTTGAGGACTATTGCAATATGGCCAAAATTAAAAAAAACACTTTGTTGATACTTCTACGCGCCTGGAACAGCAATTAAAAACTATTGAGACATAATAGGGTTTTCTTATAGTTGGTCTATAAATGTCACCCTAGTGGAGTACACTTATGTTTATGTAGGTTGTTTTGTGCGCGAGGGTGACGTGGATAAGTTTGTGTATAAATGTAAGTAGAAGAGCATAGGTATGAAGACCGTATGTTAAGGAAGACAATAAAAAATACTTCAGGAATTAAAATAAGTATAACTAGATCTGTGTTGAATGAGAATACCTCACTTGCCACAATTTGTTTGTTTTCCTGTGAGTATGGAGTCAATCCTGAGGATGGGACTGGAAATGAAGTCCAGAAAATTCGGAAAATCTGGTTCCAACGTCATTTTCAGACAAGCAGCTGATGGAGGGCCTCAAAATGAAGGGACAAGTGAGAACTCGTCAATCAAGGCCAAATGAAATCGGTGCACCTGAAAATGTAGAGGATTCAAGATTACAAACATAAAAATAAAAATCAGTTTGATTAAAATCCGCTTTGTACGCTGTTAAATTTATATTATTTGAAATCAATAATAGTAACTTATTTGCGCATCAAAAAAGAAAGAATAATAGAATTAATGCGAATTTATACTAACGAAGTAAAACAGAAGACACATAAGGCTCAGAAATACCATATAGTTGTGCAAAAAAGCATTAATCATATTTCATATAGCAAGCCTCGTGACAAGTTTCCGTGTAATTCACTTCTACACCAGTCTAATCCACCCAATGAATTAATTTTCTATGAATAGAACAAAATATGAAACAATTTTCTTAAACTACACCAAATCAAAATACATCAAATTACGCAGTGTCGTATAAAATAACTAAACATCATATCATTCCACTCACAACACATTTAATCGCTTAAAATTCCATGCCCAATATTTCATATTTTATAATTTTCTTTGATAGTAGATATCAGGACATGAAGTTAAACACATCGTATTAAATTTCAGCACATTGAATTACACATAAATGTATGGCATCACATCGAAACCAGCATCACATAGTCATATACCATTCTGTCTTTCAGCCTAGCTCTTCACATTTCAATGCTGGTAATGATAGCAAATGGCATGAAATTAAATAAAATCTATCCTGCCAAAACGAAATTACACAGGATCTCATCAAATTGCTGAACATCATATAACATAAAATCCAAACACATTTAATCACTTCAAATTCTAGCACGTCCTATTAAATCCGAGCACATTTATTCACATTTCTTAACTTACTACTGTAGTGAATAACATTGCATGATTCCACGGATTTTACATCACGGAAATAAATCGCATCGCAACTTTATATATATATATACATATATACATATATATATATATATATATATATATATATATATATATATATATATATATATATATATATATAATCGCTTTCCAGTTTGTTTATGGATCCAAATATGGTTTCGGTGCATTTTATTTCCGATCTTTCAATTAAGTAAACTTTAAAAATAGGTTTCCTACTATAATCTGTTATAAAATACCTATTGTTTCCTGGCTAGCTTGTCCAACTGCATGGTATTTATTTAAGTAAAGTTTTTGGCAGGATGGCTCAGTGGTTAGAGCAACAGATTCCGAAGCAGACGTGCCCAGGTTCGAGCCCTGTCCATTGAAATTTCTGGACAGTACGTGGTAAGTTCTCAATAAAGACGAAACCGGTCTATTGGATGTGTTGCCTTTCTACACCATACAATGCTTAGTTTAATCTTACAAACGTATGTAGATAATGGGTCCGATTTTAATATCAATATCGCCACTTTGATTATAATAATTTTTATCTCCGCCCACACAACCAATGATCGTTTAATTATTTAAATGTTGTATACCACATCCCTATATAGTGTGGCGTCTGTTCTATAACTTCTTCAAACAGGTCATGAATGTCTTGGATAATACATATCGGGATATTTTGTTACAAACGTCGTGTTAATCACAACAAATTACATCACACGAAAAAGCATCCCAACACAGCACAATCCACCTCTTCTTGTCATTTTGCATAACAACTCATTAACCCATTTTCATGAAATCCATATTGTAATACATGACATGTAAATACGTGCAACTCCAGCAGAGATCATAAAATTACAACTAATTGAATCACATAACATACAATCTCGACCCATCTAATTAAATCTGATCTCACTACAAAGCCTAATATAATATAATGCAAATTTAAGTCAAATAGGATCCAATATCATCATTTTCCTCAATGCCTACATAGTTTTTTCACTAATCGATAAAGTTTTGAAAAATATCATTCTCTTTTATTCATTAATACTTTCAACACCATCTTGTAGGTAAATTTTATTTATGCATCTACCTTGAAAACCTACTTTGACTCTGGTGAATTCCATTCTAAATGCTAGAAAGGAATTATCCAATATTCTATCGCAATTTCTGCATTTTTTTCAGAAGTTTTGACACTTTTTGAATATGGTTGTGATTTTCTGCCTACCGCAATGAAGGGCTTACCTTTGACGACATAATAATGCAACGATATTAATTCTCTAGCTGCGAAGTTGTTCATTAACTGGCGTCCAAACCTGATTAACAATGGAATTAATAAATCTCCTTTAATTACAACGAAGATTAAGACAATATTTGCAATCCTGAGCAATCGAATATGAAGCATATTTTATTTGCAGTAAGGAGCCTGTCTACGGTTTAAATCAATGTTGCCTGTTTTATATCAAATCCAATCCCTTATCCCAAGTAACCAGTTGCACAATTTAGCCAAATGAACCCATCAATCAAGGCAAAAAATCGGTACACCTGGAAATGTAAAGGATTCAAGAATTTACCGACCTACGAGTGCTATTAATTGTCTCGCACAAGAAAACGGCGGCGAAATTTAAAGCATAGTCAAGGTTTCGAACTCATATAAACGGCTATTACGCTAAGCGTTCTCGCATTTATTATTCATGACTGGTTGCATTTTCTCTACGAAGTCACTATTTTTAATTTTCTACAGCTCAGCTTATTTCATAAAATTCATAAAACAAAAAAAACAGCTTGTTGCTGAAATGTAGAAAAGTTGAATCAAATCATCTTTTCCTGCTTTATACAATCGATAGTTTCAGCAAAAATATTCGTTTAGACAGGCTCTGAGGTGATTTTTCCTGCTATTATGGTCATACGATCATGATGGATGTCTGACTCACGCCAATCAATACGAGTTATATATACTTCGCTATGGAGAACTACTAAATATGCTACTACTAAATGAACTACTAAATATGCTAACTCAGTACCCAAATTTGGTCAAATAGGACCAGAAGGATATAGCAGAGACAGCATAAACGAGAGGTGCGATCTAATGTACACATGCGTTTCGTGTATGCTGGTGACTCATCAGTAGGAGAGTGTATGGATTTGCTGGAGTAACGTGTGTTCAGAAGCAACTTTGGTTAAATTTAGACACACTCGAAATCCATTATTTACCGTCCCTTTCAATCTTGGTATTTAACATATATGGGAAGTTGGCTTAGAAGTCGCGTTGTCGAAGACTTTATATGAAGCTAACTCTATTACTGCCTGAATACTCATTCGTATGGAAGATTCTACCGTTCAACTGTCCCATATTTCTTCACCTAATATGTATACAATTTTGTTATAGCTAAGGTACTCTATACACTGATACACACACACACACACACACACACAATAATAATAATAAATAATAATAATATTACATATACATATTAATAATAATAATTATAATATTAGTATTACATTAATAATACACACACACACACTAGTATAAATAAAAACTAAAAATAAAATATTAAAAAATAGTACTAATAATAATAATAAATATGAATAAAACTAAAAAATATTATTAATAATAAAAACAATTATATAAATATTTATAAAAATAAAAATAATTATTTTAATAAAGTAACTTATGCATACAATTGAAAAATTATTTCTTCAAAAATTATCCTTCATATGGATTTTCTTGAGGGGTTAATGATAAAACTGAATTCGGACGACTACAAGAAACCTTTCTTGCACAGTTTCTTCTGTAGTGTGTACTACTGAAGATATTGTATACTTTCTGTGTGTCTAAGTAAACAGAAAAGAGAAATAGAGAGATGGTGTGAAATAGAGACACGAGTCGTCTATCAGTTGGATCACATCCAAGGCAGATTCAATGTCCGAAGAAACTTTTCTAACTTTAGTCTGAATTGGGGATGATTCGTATAAATGATTGAATTGTTTTTGATTTCCTACACTCCCCTGTTGTATTTTATTTTATTTTTGAGAGGTCTGGCTTATGAAGATAAATATATTCATAGTACCTTCTCAATGTGCAAAAAAAAGAAATTTTATCAGATATAAGAACCGTTTCTTGCTCATATTCTTCTCAAGTATCTACAAATGAACATCTTTATTATATACAAATTGAAAGGCAAAAAAGATAGAAAATTGTAAACATGAAGAGGGTGTGAAATAAGGGAATAACCAATCAATTGAGTGCATCACCTCCAGTTCGAGCTCAATGCCTGAACATGCTTATTCTGCTTGCATAAATCCTGCTGTAATTTGTTTATCCATAAAGCTTCGTATGTGGCTAACCCCTTCTGTTATTGCATTTAGTAATTATCATAAATGCTACGTCTGGAGAAAGAATGAGACTAATGGTAACTTAAATAGAGCAATTTGCCTGCACAGTATTTGCATTATAGTAGTTTTGTGCCATTTCAATAAATATTATCAACAGTTCGTGGCTGATTTTCGAAAATCTACAGGTTTGATAGTCCAGATTGAAAAGATAGCGAATGTACGAAATCAATAAACGATTTAATGTCTAATGGCTACCCTTGACAATTAACTGAGTCAATTATTAAAACAAGAAGTCAACAGAAACAGACATTTTTCGGACCAGAAAAGGAAACAGTCTATCCGAACATCCCATTTAAAGGGGATGCCGTTTCCCGAATAGCACAAAAGAAAGTTGAAGCGGCATTAAAACGCCCATTTAATACAGCTAAGCTACGAGTGTTTTTTAAGGTAACACACTTGCCGTTACCCGCAATCAAGGAGAAACTGCCGTTAATGTCGATGTCAAATGTTATTTACCAATGCACATGTGCAAGTTGTCGATCAATTTACGAAGGCCGATCGACCAGACGGTTAATTCCTCGAAAGAGAGAAAATTGCAACTTGAAAGCCTGTTTTCGATCAAATGGTGAATACACGTCTCGAATTGTCCTCCAGACGTAGCATTTAAGATGATTACTAAATTAGATAGCAGAAGGAGTTTGGCCACATACGAAGCTATATGGATAATCAAATTGGTGTTTTAATTGTGTGCACAATTTGTTCTTAAATTGGCACCACTTCGAGAACTCAGTAGCACCATGGTAGACTAACCATTTGTATTATTCTATTATCTTACCACAGCTGTATTTATTTTATTAGTGAAAGAAAACGGAGAAACTACTGAAAAGATGTGATACTGAACGTATTCATTACGCAACAATAATATTTAAACCCGGTCCCAAATAAATTTTATTCATTTATTGTGTGTCGGTACATAGGTAAGGAATGTTCCACTCTAATCAGATGCTCGATCTTTCTCCAGTTAACGTACCAAGTACTGCTAAATTCTCTGGAGACATGGGTGCATTTTTCTGCTTGTGTCTGTGCTTAACTAGGAAGAAGGAAATACGAGTTTTGCAGAGTCACATCTTCAGGGACACGAGATGCTCTAGATACCTTTTCTTCACGAAAATAGACGATGTTGTGGGAATGGACAACGCTGGCACATAAAGTATAAAAATAACAATAACTCTGATTTAATGCTATTGATGCAGAAAATAACAATAGTTTCCTTACAATGTAGGTGAATATACAAGAGTAGAAGTGTGCCACGCACGATATTTGACAACAATTAGAAGCGTACCTTGTATGATACAATGGAACACACAAACACACACACACACACACACAATCGAGACAATTAGAAGTTTCAAGGTTTGTATGAACATGAAATATTAATGAAGGAATGGTAATGCGCAAAATAAATCATTAAATCATTGTCATTGTTTAAAATCTGCACGAGAGACTTCGCACCTGCCCTGATGTTGGTCACTTTTCTTACCTAAACAAGCTCACAATAAATTAGTTGTTTCCGGCTGAGTTTAAATTTATGCGCGTTAAGCTTTGTGTGTGTGTGTTTGTCTGATGAAAAACTTAAAACGTTGGGTTTATTAGCTCTTTAATATTTCAGTTTACTAGTAACTTTCCGCAGTTTTGGTACAGAACTTGGCAAAGAAACTAAATTAACATGAATTATGTATTAGGTGTTCAATTATGACCAGTAGGATAAACCAAAGGCAGCATGAACGGAAAGTATAATCTCATGCACATTCGTTTCGTGCTTACTGGCGACTCATCTGTAGGAGCCGGCATTACGCAATTTACCTTCTAGATATTTGGGTGAAGAATACGGGACAATAGGACGGTGCAATCTCCTAGACGAATGTGTAAACCTGCAGAAGTGAAGCTAACATCATTTAAAGTCTACGACAATGCGACTTCAACGCGAACTCACACTACATAATATATATACAGAGTCTGTAAAGGATACTAACACTATGGCTATTGTATTAGTAACCGATACCAACATTGTAGTACCGAAAAAGTACATGTTATTAACACTTTGGTTGCCGAGTTGGTACATGTTACCCATTATATAATATGCAATTATATTATATTCATTTTCACAAATATTTTTTGCACGGTCGGCAATTACAGGCTATTTTAATTCTAGGACTTAATTTTAACTAATCTCTGCCTGTTCCGGCATCTCGAGAACTTCACAGGTGAAACACTTTTTGAGTTTTTAACGCGATCAACAACAGAATCACTCCTCCAATTTATTTCGATGTGCAAAAAGGCAAAATCAAAATGCAGTTTTTTAAAGTTTTGTGTGAATTGGCCTAATTTGCCATTAAGTTAGAATTCCCTAGAATGAAATCTACGCTACTTTCAGCGGTATTTGAGAAATTGTGGCATTCCTTTTTCTTTTTTCTGAACAGAAAACACCCGACTTCTAACGCGAATTAAAAACTCAAAGGACAGTTTATTATAGAACAGTCGTAGCTAACTGTCGGCAAGTAACAGAACTTTCTATGAAAATGGCGTAATTTAAACTAAATATCTTAAAACTGTGTGGTTACCTTGTTCTGAAACAGTTCTATTTATATTTTAGTTATTTTTTGACTCACCAAGTTATTAAACAAAGAATTTGCCTCAGTAATTAAATCGGAAATTAGGTCCTACATTTGCTAAAATCTGCTATTGTGAGAATCTTCCAGTGTACGTGAGACTAAAGGCCTGAGGATGGTTTGCGAAAAAACAAACCGAAATATCGCCATTCAACGAAGATAAGATCGTACCCATTTCCAGTGGTTAGTATGAACGATGTTGAAGCCTTCAGAAGAAAGGGACGAATATGCACTCGGCCTGATTGAAGACAAAATCGATGCATACTTGAAGGGTACAATGAATTTTATTAAAGCTCGCATTTCAAAAAATTCTATATATATATGTATATAGATATATGCTGTTCAGTCAGTTAAGCCATTTACCGGATGTAAAGGTTGTACAAGGCCGAAACATATACTGGTCTAATACTTCCCAAATAATGGAATAAAAAGACAGTTTTCTTAGACCAAATGCTGTGTGATGTGTTTCGAACATCTTTTAAACAGTTGTCTATTTATCTTTTGAAAGAGAAATGAACACAACTCTACTGCCATTAATTAGTGTCTACCATTTGTATTGCATTCTTTGACATCGACTATTAAGGTAGTCCACAATGGCGCTAAATTAAACTTCCACCAATCATATAATTCTTTTTTATCTCGTAAGTAGGGTTTTAAACAAAATTAGCTGCATCTTTGGCCAGTTTGTATTGATCTTTATAACGGTGATCTTTTTCAACTGGGTTATATTTTAATTATTTAAGATTTGAACGATTTGTCAAATAAACCCATTTACTGACAATTTTTTCCGATTGGTGGGCTTAAGAATGGGAGCAAATAAAGTCAATGCTTAGCACGTTTCGTTGGTTTGACCGGGAAAATCGTAAGAAATTGTTCAATTTTCTTATTCTTGTAAAAAACCAGTTCACACGGCAAACTTTCTTGCTTGCCATTTTTTCACAGCTGAAATTGATTTTAAATTTGCATGCGTCTAATTCTCTTAGCAATCTATTCTTTAATCTCCTAAAACACTAAACCAGTGTTATTTATTATGCAATTCACCTTCTTTAAAAATTAAACAAATTTTAGTTTAACTGGAATTTTTAAAAAATGAATCAACGGCTAAAATTTGGAATAGCAAAACGTGTAATCATGAGAGGCTACTAACTATTAATTGCTAAATTTTGCACAATATTATTAGTATTATTAAAAGGAAATGCGTTCATTGGCTTAGTAATGCGGTTCATTTCTAGTACTGCGGAAAATATTTAATGTTGGTGATTTCAAATAATTCTGGAAGTTCGCTAGACCTCTAGACACCAAACCGCGCAACTTACTTACTTACTTTACTGCGGCTGACTCCTTTTGGAGGATAAGCCGGCTCCACATTTCATGGAGTTTGGCTTGGTACGCGGTGTCCCTCACCTCGGCTTTTTGATCGAGTGACGCACCTCTAGCCTTTGCACATCCAAGCGCAGTTCGTGCAGCGCGGTAGTAAGTTGTACGGTTGCCGGTGGTTGTTGAGAGCTCATTCGCCATTCGGAAGTACGTGGCACTGTCCAGAGTCCATATAACTCTGTGGCTGTTGACCCTTTTGTGGCAGTACGCCAGAGTCACAAAGCTGTCGCTCGGCTCATGCGGGTATTTTTATAGGAGATCCGCGCAACTCCTAACTGCAATCAATGATTGCGCGGGGGGTGATAGAAACAGTTTAAATAATGCTGCGAGACTAGACAAAAACAACATTCAAATTGGTTAAGCTATCACAACACAGAAAAACTCCTGACTGTTGCAGGTTAATTTGCGTTTAATTAATTGTTATCGCGCGAAAGTTTCAATAATGTAACGAGCGCGATTGAGGAGAAATTTTTCAACCGACATTCGTTTCAAGTGCAACAATTGTGTAACCACTACCAATGAGAGCTTTTTCTGATCTGATTCCTGTCAGTTAGTTTTCATTTATGTTAATGGTTATTCTGATTTGAACAGCTAATCCGGGATGTGATTCGAGTTTATTTCAAGTTTAAAGATATAATTTTATTAGGGAAAGTATACGTTTTAAATAGAATTTTTAATGTTTTTTATGTATGCGATTTATTTACATACGTGCCATTTTTAATTGGATGTAATGCTCGAAAAAAACTATTTTTTTAAAAATATCGATGTTTTTCTATATTTTATTTTCCTTGAAATTGTCCTTATCACTGCATGTTATTTTTATCTGTAAATCAGGATAAAGTAGATACTAAATAATATTGCAGAAAGAAAATTAAGTTTTTGACACTTGAAAATATTTTATTCATAATAATTGTTTAGTATGCAAGTTAGAATAACTGTGACATTGCTTTTTAAATAATTAAGTTAAATTTTGAATTTAAAGGCATCATCAACATCACTATATATTGGCTGTTATTTCTAAAAATACGACATTACGAAAAATATTTTTATGCTTTTTATTCGCTTCAACTTCAAATTTATAAAGTCTACATGACATTTGCACTAGACATTTATTTATTAATAAATATTTTCGAGAATGTAAACTCAGGGAATAAAAGAGATATAAAGTCGTTGGCAAATCTTTTACAAAATCTCGCATCGATTTTCGTGCATTTTATTGAGGTAGCACAATCAAATTTACTCACAATGTCACACAATATTATTTTCTTTTAAAATGTAATATGTTTAAACATTTTGTTGTGGGCTTTAAATATACGTGAAATATCATTGGGTTGTCGTGTTCCAGTTTCAGAGAACTGATCTCATTTTTTAGAATGACTCCACATGGAGAGTTCAACCCACTCGTTTGTTTAAAAAATTAAACTTCACAAAAAGAATGAAGGACTTACTTTTTTCATTAATTAACCATTCTGATTTAAAATACAAGCCTGAACTCTTTAATAGTTTAGTAATCACTGGTTGCGCGGATGGATATTAAAAAATATTTAAACCAGGTTTCTATCTTTAAATAAACACCAATCAAATTATATACGTACGTTTGTCAGTATAAACTAAAAATTCTCTCCCTCTCTCTCTATATATAATACATATATATATATATATATATATATATATATATACTGAGATTGGTTTTATATCATGGTCGCAACCTAGATTTAACTAATTCGTTAAAAGTCCTTTGGAAATTGTACTTATTGTTTCTTACTCTGTTTTATGCATTTGATTTCATTAAATAGCTCTGGAAAACACTTTTACTATTAGATACGTATGTTCTCGATTGAAAGATTGTTCAGGTATAAAAAAATCATAATCCTATTGATACATCCTAAACGTAGGCAGCTTGAATAAGTATCAATGGATGATCAGTTCACTACGAGAAAGTCTTTTCGAATGTTCTAAATAACTCGTCGTCCAATTGGCATAAAAGAAATGTGCAGTAGAACAAAAATGAGAAAATTATTGAGATTCATGTAGGGTTACTCATTGGCATAAATTTACATTTCAAATCGAATTATCTATAATACAGTTAAACAGTAATTCATTGTACCCTTATCATGTGTAAAAAAAATTTTGCAGATACAAGAAACGCTTCTTCTCATTTTCTCCCCAGGTATCTACTAATGAAAATATCTTTATATATAAATTGGAAAGCAAAACAAGATAGAAATATGTGAACATAGAAAGATATTCAAAAATGGAAACCAATCAATTGTGTACGTCCCATCCTGTTCAAGCTTAATGCCTGAACACGCTTTTTGTGCTTGCATAAATCCGGCTGCAACTTGTTTACCCATAAGGCTTCGTATGTGGCTAGCTCCCTCTTTGTTATTGAACTTAGTAATTATTTTGAAAGCTACGTCTGGAGAACATACGTGTGATGTTTCGACGATGTGTTGCGCAATTGCAGACGTGTATTCACCATTTGATTTTAAACAGGCGTTTAAGTTACAATGTTCTCTCATTCGAGTAATTAACCGTCTGGTCGAACTGCCTACGTAAGTTGATCGACAACTTGCGCATGTAAATTGGTAAATAATATTTGATGTCCACATTAACGGTCGTTTCTCTTTGATTGCTGGTAAAGGCAAGTGTGTTGCCCTAAATAACACTCGTAGTTTAGCTGCATTAAATGTGCGTGTTAATGCTGCTTCAACTTTCTTTTGTGCCATTCGGGAAACTGCATCCCCCTTAAATGGGATGTTTAGGTAGACTGTTTTCTTTTCTGGCCCATAATACGTCTGTTTCTGGTTAACTCCCCTTTTAATAATTGATTCAATTAATTCTCTGGGATAGCCATTAGACATTAAATCGTTAATTGCTTTATTATATTCATTTTCTTTAGAATCTTGACTAACCAACCTGTCAATTCTTGAAAAGCAACCACGAACTGTTGATAATTTATATTGAAATGGCACAAAACTGCTGTAATGCAAATACTGTGCAGACCATGTTGGTTTATGGTAAATTGTTCAGTTTAATTTACCATTAAATCAAGTTTGCTAGCTTGAAGTAAACAATCATCCCATTGTACTTAACCAGTCGTCGAAAAACATAACAAAACTACCGCCAGCCGCATCGCACTGACGCGTTTCGACCTTCTATGGTCATCATCAGAGTACGACGGCACACTGACTAGCGAGTATCTAATCGCATTGAATATATATGGAAAGGAAAAATTAGATATGCAGCTCTCACCCCTAGTAGTCTTGAATAAATTGTACTTGACTGGAAATGTTGGCTGCACAATTTCTATGTAGTCACTAACAACAGCTGTTTGTAGCATTCGCCACACACATATATATAGACAATACAATTAATCAATAATTGATTGCGCGGGTGGTGGTAGCAATTATTTGAATCAAGTTTGCGAGCTTGAAGTAAACACCAATTCCATTTTATTTAACCAGTCGTCGAACAACTTAACAAAACTACCGTCAGTCGCAACGCACTGACGCAGAAAAAGCATGTTCAGACATTGAGCTTGAACTGGAAGTGACACCCTCAAATTATTGTTTTCCTTTTTTCACACTCTCTCTATGTTTACATATTTCTATCTTGTTTTGCCTGCCAATTTATATATAATAATATGTTCGTTAGTAGATACTTGAGGAGATAATGAGAAAGAAGCGTTTCTTGTATCTGATACAATTTATTTTTTTGCACATGGGAAGGGTACAATGAAATTTATTAAAGCTGGCATTTCAAAAGAAATAAACAATAAAGGTTTGCACTTTTAGTTACGAAGCGTAAGTTACACGTTGCATATACATGATTTACCAAATGACTAGATAAGCGTTTGTTAAGATGGTACTAAATATTTTGCATGCGTGAGTGGTTAGAGTCTTTTTATTGGCGAGTTATATCAGGTGCCGTATTATGTCACCTATTTTATGATCACTTTTCCTACCTTTAGCGACAACTAGTTGCCTATCTCGGCTTAGAATATCGTTCTTGATGTAAATTGTGCACATTTACTTGTTCGTTTATTTCTTACCTACATTGGCCGAGTATGCGTACAACTTCTCTTTTTTGGCTCTTGTCCAGAAATTATTGTATCTTTTGGTCTAAATCAATGACATATATGCTCCTCCTCCATGAAAGAACCTCTAACTAAAACACAATTGGGTGTGTAGATCAAATTGCCAGAGGTGAACGACTTGGTTAGCGTAGTGGTAAGTCAAAAGACTCTGAAGCAAATGCACTCGGATTCGAAAGATATATGTAATAACGTTCACACAAAAACAAACATATATATTTATATATCCCAACATTACGTTTATATATATATATATATATATATATATATATATATATGTATAGTAGGAAGAAAAACAAATGGATAAATGTGAATTTATTTGTGAACAAAGTTAATTAGATCTTGATCAAATATTTCGATGAATCATAGTTATTACAAAAATTTTTTTTAACGATGTATCTAAGGGGCTGATGCATTCAGACACACCTTTAATATCAAAGTGGATCGTCATATTGTCGGTAAGGTTGATGCCTATGATCTGGTTTGGCTTCGGAATTGGTTGATACCACTGAAACACGTAACTAGATGAAAGGGAACGCGAACAGCAGTTCTCACTCAGCTCTTGCTGTCTTTGCTAGGATACAGTTTCATTAATTCATTAATTTATTATTTTAATAATTCATTAACTCATTAATTCATTAGTTCATTAATTCATTATTTCACTAACTCATTAATTCATTAATTCATTAATTCATTAATTCATTAATTCATTAATTCGTCAATTAATTAATTCTTTAATTCAATAATTCATTAATTCATTAATTCACTAATTCATAAATTCATTAATTCAATAGTTCTTAAATTCATAAAGTCATTAATTCATTAATTCAATAATTCATTAATTCATTAATTCATTAATTCATTAATTCATTAATTCATTAATTCATTAATTCATTAACTCATTAATTCATTAATTCATTAATTCATTAATTCATTAATTCATTAATTCATTAATTCATTAATTCATTAATTCATTATTTCATTAATTCATTAATTCATTAATTCATTAATTCATTAATTCATTAATTCATTAATTCATTAATTCATTAATTCATTAATTCATTAATTTTTAATTCATTAATTCATTAATTCATTAATTCATTAATTCATTAATTAATTAATTCATTAATTCATTAAATTATTAATTCATTAATTCATTAATTCATTAATTCATTAATTCATTAATTTATTAACTCATTAATTCATTAATTCATTATTTCCTTAATTCATTAATTCATTAATTCATTAATTCATTAATTCATTAAGTCATTACTTCATTATTTCATTAATTCATTAATTATTTAATTAATTCAGTAATTCGTTAATTCATTAAT